>RJWJ010012704.1:0-26168 GCA_004363605.1 Indri indri
GCACTCACCCCCAGGACGCTACTTCCCTTGGAGGCTGGTTTTTTTTCTCCTATACACCGAACACCATGGTGCCTGATGGTGGGCTGTCTCCTGCATTTACACCATTGCTAATTCTAAACCATTTTTCCTTCCAAGCCCTCAAAATCTCCTTCTTTGAAGCCTATGCCTTCAAAGTAAATTTTTTGTTTGTTTTTATAAACGCGGTCTCACTCTGTCACCCAGGCTGGAGTGCAGTGGCATGATCACAGCTCACTGCAACCTCAAACTTCTCCCACCTTAGCCTCCTGTGTAGCTGGGACTACAGGTGCATGTCACTAATTTTTAAAATATTTCGTAGAGCCGGGCGCGGTGGCTCACGCCTGTAATCCTAGCACTCTGGGAGGCTGAGGCGGGTGGATCGTTCTGAGCTCAAGAGTTCGAGACCAGCCTGAGCAAGAGCGAGACCCCGTCTCTACCAAAAATAGAAAGAAATTAATTGGACAGCTAAAAAAATATATATATGGAAAAAATTAGCCGGGCATGGTGGCACATGCCTGTAGTCCCAGCTACTCGGGAGGCTGAGACAGTAGGATTGCTCGAGCCCAGGAGTTTGAGGTTGCTGTGAGCTAGGCTGACGCCACGGCACTTGCCCCAGGCAAGAGAGTGAGACTCTGTCTCAAAAAAAAAAAAAAAATAATAATAAAATAAAATATTTTGTAGAGACAGGGTCTTGCTATGTTGCCCAGGGTGGTCTTGAACTCTTAGGCTCAGGCGACCCTCCTGCCTTGGCCTCCCAAAGTGCTGGTGTTACAGGTGTGAGCCACTGTGCCCAGCTGGAACTACATTCACTAACCAGAGTATTCCTTGAAGATTTTAATTCCCGGGTCACCATCATCATCATCCTTTCCACACCCAGCAACTACTTCTACCATCACTTGTGGCAATTTCAACAGCCACATATAACTTACAGTAACAAACTTGGGCTTTATTTCTGACCTCTTCCTGCTCAGCCAGCTTGCCTTTCCTCCTCCTCGTCTGCCATCCACATAGCCGTAACCTGAAGTTTGTCCTCACACCTCCCAGCCTGGGACCACCGCCTCACATCCTACGGCTCCCTCGTAAGTACGGTCACGAGCTTCATCACACTTCAGTCAGTAACAGACCACATGTGTGACAATGGTCCCATAGGATTATAGGAGCTGAAAAATTTCCTGTTGCCTAATGACATCCTAGCGGTGGTAACGTTGCAGACAACACGTCATTCACGTGTTTGTGGCGCCGCTGGTGTGAACAAGCCTGCAGAGCTGCCAGTCACATAAAAGGGTGGCACATACAGTTATGTATAGTACACGATGCTTGATAATGACAAACGACTGTTACTGGCTTATGGATTTACTGTAACTGTTATCATTAGAATGTGCTCCTTATTAGAGAAAAGTTCACTGTAAAACAGTCTCATGTAGGTGTCTTAGGTGTTCCAGAAGGCGGTATTGTTATCATAGGATGATGGCTTCCTGTGTGCTACCGCCCCTGAAGACCTTCTAGGGCGACAAGATGTAGAGGTGCAAGACAGTGACACTGATGCTTCTGACCCTGTGTAGGCCTAGGCTAATGTGTACTTGTCTCTGTTTTTAACTAATGTTAATTCATTATTGAAGAAAAAAATATTTTTATAAATTTAGTGTAGCGCAAGCCTAGAGTGACGTCCTAAGCCTTCGCGATCACTCACCAATCATTCTGATTCACCCAGAACAACTTCAGTCCCGCACGCTCCACTCATGGTTAAGTGTCCTATACAGGTATACCACTTTTTTATCCTTTATGCCATACTTTTCCTGTTTAGATACACAAACACCTACCATTACATTATAATTGCCTGCAGTATTCAGGTTTGTAGCCTAGGAGAGTAGGCTATACCATGTTGCCTAGGTGTGTACCAGGCTATACCACCTAGGTTTGTGTAAGTATACTGTATGCTGTTCATGTGAAATCTAACAAATACATCTTCATCATTAAGCAACACACACGACTATACTCCTACTCCACTAAGTCATTTGGGACACTTGCCCATCCTACACCAATTCTAGTCACCAGTCAATGCCATCCATGTTCTTACTGGTTTTGGCAGTTCAGGGTCCAATCCTGTACCTGGGGATAGGGAATTTGATGCTGGGAAGGTTGACGTCTCAACTGCACTCTTGCTTTCACTTTCATTTCCTTTGCTCTTCCCTTTGTTGAATTCACCTGGCAAAGCCCTGGTTAAACCCACCCTCCACCTGCTAGCAATACTACTGTTATTTTCCTAGTATAATCCATTTTTCCCCTTCTCCAAAACAATTCACATCTTTGTCTTTAAACCTCCAACATCCCTTCCAAACCCTGTTTCCTTTTCCAAGACCCACTAAAACAATTCTAGGACTTTTAAACTGAATCAGTACATGAAATGACACTGAGTCATTGCATCCAATTCCTTACCACTCTCCCTTGCTCACTCTGCTACAGCTACTTAGTTCTCATAAAAGAATGTGGGCCAGGTGTGGTGGCACGTGCCTGTAGTCCTAGCTACTTTGGGAGGCTGAGGTGGGAGGATAACTTGAGGACAGGAGTCCAAGACCAGCCTGGACAGCATGTTGAGACCCTGTCTCTAAAAAGAAAAAATAGGGGGGAAAAAAGGGAATATGGGTAGTTGATAATTTTTAAGGCTGGGGAAACCAGGCTCAAGGTTAACCTTCAAAAGGTAAAAGGCAGCGTTGCCAGATGAGGAAACCATCGCTGCTGTTCCAGCTCCAAAGCACAGCTGACACCCCCCTCCCCAACAGCAAAATGATTTCTGTGGCCTCCAAAGTCTCATGCTGGTATATTTGATTGGTGGACCAGGCTCTAAACCTGCATCCTGGCTAGGCTTACAGAAACCCAGATTCTTCAATCCTTAAAAATAACCCTTGAGTAAAAGTACTCAAAACTACTGGGCAACAGAACCCAAGTATACATACTGCATTTTAAAATGTGTAGTAGTCGTCTCTGCAACACTGGCAACAGGACTATCCCCTCCCCGCACCCACAAATTTCCTCCTTGCTGTGTTTCCAAAATCACATTTTGTTAAATACTTAACCAATATTGTCAGCCTTCCCATTTCCATGTTCTCTATCCCAATGCAGATGCTCAATTTAGAACGGGGATATCCCAATAAACTCATCAGTTAAAAAGTCACCAAGCTGAAATGCATTTCATGCTGGCAGCACAGAAGTCTGACTTACTATGGCTTTATTTTCCTATGTTACAATGGTGTGAAAGTGATGTTCATTCAGTATTGTAACCTGGCGGTCCCCAACCCCTAGCCCACACTCCAGTGTTGGTCCGTGGCCTGCTAGGGGCTGGGTGGGCAAGCAAGGCTTCACCTGGGTTTGCCTCTGCTCACATCACCGCGTGGCCTCCACCTCCTGTCACACCAAGTGGCATTAGACTCTTACAGGAGCACGACCCCTACATGGACTGTGCCTGCAGGGGATCTAGGTTGTGCACTCCTTGTCAGAGCCTGGTGCCTGACCTGGGGTGGAGCTGGTGATGGGGAATGGTTGTGAGTGCAGACTGTCACTGGCAGAGAGGTTTGACTACACGATCAATGCGGTGCACTTGGTCATCCCAGGACAACCACCCCCCCTTGTCTGTGGAAGGATTATCTTCCATGAAGCCAGTCCCTGGTGCCAAAAGGGTTGGGGACCGCTGCCATAACCCCATCTTACAGTCACAAATGTGAGTCAAACCATTTTAATTCACGATTATCTGTATCTGCAATTTATCGTAATAGTTTAGTCAGGCCTGGTGGCTCCTGCCTGTAATGGAGGCTGAGACAGGAAGATCACTTGAGGACAGGAGTTCTAGACCAGCCTGAGTAACATTGCAAGGCCATCTCTACCAGAAAAATAAATAAAAATATGTAAGTAAGCTTACACATCAACAGCAGGGTCACACTCTTGCCAACACCGGGTATTTTCATAGAGCACCAGCAAGGAATAGGCTAACATTAGTACACTTCTGTAGGATGAGTATTTATACTAAGTAGGGCAAAAGATTTTCAAAAGTTTCTTATGAAGCTCTATTACAAACAGTTGGTCCCAAATTTAAGTGAGGCCTTTTGAGAGGTACCACTGCCCAGACTTCCACAGTACTGCAGGGCTGAGGTGCCATTTCCATCTACTCCACACCCCTGTAGTTGTCTTGTTTCCCCTGGGCCCTGAAAGCTGGCCCAGGATGATCCAGAATTGGTTTCTGGACAGCAGCCGCTTTCAACTAAATGACTGATTATTCTGCAAGTCAGGCCAAAGAACAACTAACAAAACATTAGAAAAGCCAGAGCAGGCTTAGGCCGCAAGGTGTGGAGATCATAAAGTCACAATCTCACCAGCATCCCCATTGAGCTGCTTTCCCACGGGCATTACCGTACCTGTTACCATCTCTACCGCGTAAGGACCTGAGCCAGTGTTTGCCGAGCAAACCAGGATCTATGGCAGGTTCTACAACACTCTAAGGTTTGCATCCTTGCTTGGCAGGGTGAAATGATTCTCCCGAGGTGACAGAACTAAGTGGAGCAAGGATTAGAATCCTGTCAGTCTATTTGAGAATATGTGTTCTCCCCTTACAATGACTTAAAGCAAAAGGAAGCCATACTAAATGAAAAATGGCCAGATTGTCAGAATACCGAATTTTCTAAGTTTTAGTATGAACCCACAGGCATGCAACTTAATAAAGGATTACAGCAAATTTTCCCTCGAGGGATAACCAGTGTCTTCTATTTGCACACTAATTTAAGCTAAGGGTCCTAAACACCTTAAGAATAAACTAAAACAAAAGTAAGCAGAAATATACACAAAGATAATTATTTAAGACCTTTATTAACAGGTGCTTGCAGTTTGTTGACTTTTTTGAAAAAATCAAGTTGTAAACTTTTATTACAAATTAAAAATGAAGTTCTTAAAAATCTCAACTTGACCAGATATGAAACAATTTAAAAACCTTTAAAGGCGTATTGAGAAAAACCAGGCTTTTTTAAAAAACGCGTTTGTTATTACCAAAAAAGACATCTTTAGGTAAAAATAATAAAAACCCCATGCTGCATAGATAATGCAGATAGTTCTAGTTATCTGGTCAACGGGCAAAAAGCAAGCACTTAAGGTCTTCAGCTCCAATCTTTCGTTCATTTCTTATTGCTGGAATTTCATATTCATTTCTTCTTGTTGGATGACTAAACTATAAAGAAAAAAAGAAATTAAAGATTATCAGAGAGAACTCACTGCAATCTTCATGTGGCATATCAAATGCTCCAGATCACATTAACCGTGTATAGGAGGACATTAACAAATCTACTGGCCTCACCTCAGAGAGTGACTTACAACGGAGTGGACACTGCACTATAACATGAACAGCCAGCTACATGTGGGTTCTGGCTTGCCACCCAGAAACTAGCACAGAGGGGACAAAACCCCAGTAGTACCACCAGCTGCAACAATTCCAGAGTCAGAGACAATTAGCTGCCTCTTAGTATCATGTATAAAGCTGAATGCAAAGGAATCCCTTAATTTGGAAATTTCTCAAATAAGTGAGCAAATAATAAGCTAAAGTAACAGGCACATAAATCTATCATTTGATCTGCCACAGAACTATTAACCAACCTACAGGTACTTTCCAACACTTCTCAGAGGAAGGCTGTCCTCAGCTTACTGGTGAAATCACAGAATTCAATCAGAAAAGTTGACAAAAGGTTCTAATATTCATGATTCTCCAGGTGTCAGAGAATTGGCTGAGGGACCAAATATGGCTCGGATAGTCAACATTCCTAAAATTGAATATTTAGGTAATTTTAAGACTAAAGTGGAAAACACTGTGAATAAAATGTCTTACCTTACCTGATGAACTACCCCTCCCCTTGCATTAATAAAATGAGACACCCACCCTCAGGAATGCCAGGCTAAGGTCTGGAGGCCATCTAGGCGTGCTTACCCGGATGATGGTAGAGATGGTAAGCCGGCATTTACTCAGCCCCGCCCTGCTCAGCCTCGGGAGCGGACGAATTCTCAGCTGGTGGATCGGCTGCTTTTGTCTCTTTGCCATCTTGTGGTTTAGGGTTTTCTGGGCGTCTGCGTCGGTAATTGAAGTTACGGCGGTACCGACGTTGAGGCGGCTGCTGACCTTGGGTCTCATCTCCTTGATTCTCTTTATCCTCTTCATTGCCGTCCTCTCTGGGCTGTCTCTGGCGAGGAGGGCCCCTAGAATGAACGTTGTGTAAACTGAAGAATGATAAAACCTTTTTGTTCAACACATCCAGTGTTAACATTTGGTTCATTCAACTAAATCACCATATCTGGCCATTCTCCACATCAAATGCTCTGCAGGCAATTTAGCAAAAACAAAACTTGGTCCATACTTCACAAACAGTAGAGTGATTTTATATAAAGAGATGAAAGCATAAACTGGATGATGAGTACTTAAAACTGGTTTTAACAAACTAGCAAACTCCTGCCCCCGGCATAATACAAAAGTAATCACGAAATACCTAATAGTGGGACATTTTGATGTCATTTGAGATTTTAAAATGGGCTTAATGGTAACCAGCTTTGAGAACAGTACTACTAACCTTTACTACAGATGAACACCTGCTAAAAATGCAGGAAATCAAAAACAAAGGAAAGATGCCCCCATACAAATAAAAGCACACAGTGCCCCACGGGCCGGGCACAGTGGCTCACGCCTGTAATCCTAGCACTCTGGGAGGCAGAGGAGGGTGGATCGCTCAAGGTCAGGAGTTCAAGACCAGCCTGAACAAGAGCGAGACCCCGTCTCTACTAAAAAATAGAAAGAAATGATCTCGACAACTAAAAAAAATATATATACATATATATATATGGAAAAAATTAGCCGGGCATGGTGGCACATGCCTGTAGTCCCAGCTACCTGGGAGGCTGAGGTAGGAGGATTGCTTGAGCCCAGCAGTTTGAGGTTGCTGTGAGCTAGGGTGATGCCACGGCACTCTAGCCCAGGCAACAGAGCCAGACTGTCTCAAAAAAAAAAAAAATGTACACAGCAATCATTTTATCATTAAGGAAAAGCAAATTAAAACCACAATGATATACCTCTTCACTCCTACTAGAATGCTTATATATAAAAAGTAAATAACCAGGGTTGGCCAGGATGTGGAAAAACTGAACCATTGCTGGGGTGATGTAAAATGGCCCAGTTGCTTTGGAAAACAGTTTAGTAATTCCTCAAAAGGTTAAATAGTTACCATGATCCAACAATTCCATTCCTGGATCTACACCCAAGAGATTATTCACAAAAACTTGTACGTATTATGTGGATTATTATTCACAATAGCCAAAAAGCATGAACAAACCAAATGTCCATCAACTGAGGAATAAGCAAAATGTTGTACACCCGTATCATGGAACGTAATTTGGCTACGAAAAGGAACCAAGTACTGCTAATATGCTATGATATGAAAAATCTTGAAAACATCATGCACTAAGTGAAAGAAGCCAGACACAAAAAGCCATATGTTGTATGATTCCCTTCATATGAAATGTCCAGAATAAGTAAATTTATAAAGACAGAAAGCTTAATGGTGGCCAGGGACCGTGGTAGAGAGGAATGCGGAGTGATGACAAATAGTTTTGATGGGCTGATGAAAATATTCTGGAATTACAGAAAGGTGGTGGTTGTGCGACTTTGTGAATATACTAAAAGCCACTGAATTGTACCCTTTAAAAAGTTTAAGTGATAGATTCCACCAAAATATTATCACCAATGAATGGCCTGAGATTATAAAGATAACCAAGACACTCTTTTTTTTCTTGCTGATGCTTAGAATTGTCACAACAATGTATTCTTGGCCTTTCCTCTACTCATTATCACAGCACCCCAGAAAGCCCAGGAACAAGATTAATATCAGGGGTGGGACAAAGGCAATATATGTAAACCTGAACATTTGTACCCCTGTAATATGCTGAAATAATAGAAGATTAACATCAGGCCTTCTACATCTATTGGTCATCATGGGCTCTAATTTGCATTTACCTCTGTACATTCCATTTTCTACCTCCACACCCCTCGAAACTGCCATCTACCCATCTCATCTCCCTCTTCCCCTGACACTCCTTCCCCACATCTTTCGGAATTCATGGTCTATCTTAAGCAAAACTGCTCTGGCTCTTCTCTGTAGTCCTCAAGTGTCCTAACTGTGGTTTCTAAGTCAATGATCTCCATGTTTTTCTAAAAACTGCAGACTTTCAATTGTATGTTAGATTCTGTTCCATTTCTATACTTTTCCTGTTACCGTTACGAGATCCCAGGTAAGAGTCTCTAAAAACCTAGGCTTTGAGATTGTTGCCCTCCTGTCCAGTTGTTTCCTACTGGGGTTTTCTCAATTATAAGCATGACTCTCCAAGTACACCTCTTCCTATTTTCCTAGATTATTCCTTCTTGCTCTCCCATTCTCAATTTCCTCTAGGACCAATAGTCCAGTGATCTATCACCTATTAATCTTGTTCCCCCTTAATATTTTTCTCCCTTCTTTATCCAAGTGTAAAGTTCATCATTAACAATATGATCAATCCCTACCCCAGTGTCTTCATTTGGATAAACCAATGCCACACAAATCCAACTCTCTGCTCAACTTGGGGAGCCTGCTGCTCAAATGGCTGGAAAAAGAGCTAAGCCAGGCAAACTCACTTCGAATTTCTAACTGTTACCGTTACTTATAAATTTCACTTGTCTATTTCTCTTCTAGAGATAATTCACATCTTTGCCCCAAACTTCACAACCCCTCTCTCTCCTCTTTTTCCTCACCTTTTGACTCAACTGAGCAACCAAAGACTTCTGCGAATTCCCACTAACACATCTGTGCCCATAATACTCTGGATGCTTACATGTGGAAGTGCTCTCATTCCTAAAGGCCAACACTTCCACTTACGGACAAAACTCCATCTCAGCTGAAGAATCAAGGTACTTCCAGCAGTCACTTTCCTGCCATCAACTATCCTCTTCTATTACATTTTTTCAGCCTACAAATATGCTTTTATTTCTCATCAACAAAAATCCTTTTTGAGCCCAGTTTCCCCTTACTACCATCTGTCTCCTTTTTAGCACAAGTCCCTACTGATATAATATAATCCCTGTCTTAAGATTTGTCTTTCAATTTGCCGTTAAACCCACAATCAGGATCTCACCCGCCATTCCATGCATCAGGGGTAGCACGCTTCATTTATTATTCATGTGGACAAAAGATTCCTGGCCAGTCTGGAAAGCCCTGCATTAATGGATAACTTCATTGCCAACTTCAAAGCAATTATGCGAAACTGCAGTAATTATCTGGCACTGTCAACTACTGTATACATTGAAAAATGAGACTATTAATGTCTAACTTAAACCAAAATGCAAAAACCTTTACATTGAATGAGATGAGGCTTGATACCTCTACCTACCTAGAACACAACATGACCTCAGGCTTGTCAATATGAAGACAAATAATACACTTTATTAAACAGTAAAAGTGGAACACTCAACACCAAAAAAATTTGTGCTTATATTTAAGGACATCAATGAAACTACACAGAAAATTTAAGCGGCTTTTCAGTGCAACAAAAAGGTAAGCCAAAGATTTTGCTGTTGGTACCCACAGACTTAAATGGATAAACTGCCATGAGAGCCTTTTTTAAAAAATGGTATCATGGGCCAGGTGCAGTGGCTTATGCCTCTAGTCACAGCTACTTGGGAGGTGGAGGGAGGAGGATCGCCCACGCATTCAAGGCTGCAGTGAGCTATGGCTGGGCCATGGTACTCTAGCCTGGGTGACAGAGTAAGACCCTATCTCAAAAAAAAAAACAGAAAATAGAAAAAGAATCTATGTCTAGGTTTAAAACAGTCTGAGCCACAGTCCAAGGTCAATAAAATCCAAAAATTTGTCAGCAAAAATCATCTTCTCCACTGGTCAGGGAAGAATCCATCAACCTCCAACATCCAGCACCTGGCCAGCATCTCTTGGTGGTGAGTCAGAAGCCTTCAATTGTAGTGTATTAGCTAGAACCCCAGGTCTATTTTTTTAATTAATTAAAAACTTAGGATAGGACACACATCAATACAAGTAAGAAAAAACACAAAGATACTTGACTGTTCTTGCAAAATTCTCAATATACATATACTGATCTATACTGTGGTATAACCTCGACTAGGTTCCCTAGTTCTTAAAGCTTCAGTGAGTGCTCCAACTTTGGTAAACTATATAAAAACTGTATGCAGAACTCCTCTCTCTCATAGAGTCACAATCTATTCTGGAGGTTCTGAGCAACGAACTTGTTTCTTAAAAATTATTTGGGCATATGAAGCTTGCCATGTAAGTGGTCATCAGTTAAGTGTTACTACATCAGTTTGAATCTTGAGTGCTACCTGTCAACTTTAAGGATAACACAGGGAAAGACGCAATGCTTTAAGTCTCTTAAAGGAACAACTATTACATCATTTTATCCTACCACTGTGGTACTGGGAATATTACCTCAAATGTACCACATAACGCACTAAAATACGCTTGGTTCATGGAGCCTTTTCTCAATTACTCTAATAATTATGCTAATAGGTAGATTAGTTGTTTTATATCCTGGGATCGGGTCTTAAAAGAGAATTCTTAATGGCACTTTTTAATTCTGCAACTTTAGGGTGACCAAAAAAATCAGAAAGTACACAACTGAGAAGTAATAATGGAAAATTATGCCATCTCGGAGATAAAACTTACTATTGATTCTTTAGTTATGCCATGGTGGAGAGTTCAGATATTCCTAATAAAAGATTAGCTTTACCTTTCTCTCTCCCAAGGAAGCAAGTTTAAAAGATACGTGGTTTAAACTATTCTCTTGTTTATGAACAGAAATTTTGAAATTCCATACCCTCATTAAAAAGAAATACATAAAGTAGTAGACCTCATCTATACAAGCTGTTTTAAACCAGAGCCAAAGATGCAAAGAACACATTCTCAAAGTGACTGACTTCAGGTTCACCTCTCAGGTATCTGATGAAGAAAAGTGAAGTGTTAAAAGATAAATGACTCAGAGACTGCAGGAGGAGCATGATGCCGCTAAGTCCTAACATACACTTCAAAAATTTTTTAATAGAAACAGGTTACTATGGAGCATACCTGCGGAATCGTGGTCTATAACCCCGATACATATTCTGTCTTACTGGTGGTCTACCTTGTTCTCCTGCACCCTGGTTGTCAGCACCCTGAAAAGACAATGGATATCAAGCTTGTTAGACCAGTAACATAACAATAAAAACTCAACTGGACAAATCCAAAGTCTGAATACTAGAGTTTTAAAAAAAAAAAACCCACAATAAAACCCCCACAAAAGCCCAATCACCTAGTAATTATGACTACATTATAAATTATTAATCCTTTTGTTAGTTCTTAAGAATCAAGGTATTTTCCATGATTTTAGTAAGTAGCTTCACTGCTGGGGAAGAACTCCAGGAGACGGTTTAAATACAGTCCTACCCAAAGTTACCAGCTATTGCTGATCCTTTTTCTTTTGGTGAAACTTACCTCCATCACTTCTCCTTGTACAGGAGGGTTGGAATACTGTGGTCGACGCCCATAGGGTCTCCGCATGTAGTAAGGTGGGAACCTTCGCCTGCGGTAGGGCCGGCGTTGTTGGGCCTGGCCTTCAGGAGCACTCTCCGATCCCTCGTTCTTTTCCCCACTCTCACTGTTCTGATAATTCTGCTGGTAATTGCGTGGAGGACCCCTGCGACGTGGATAGCGTCTGTAATGGTTACGGTCTGCTGCATATTTACTGCCTTGAACTGGAATTCCACCAGGGCCTGTAACATTTGCTGCCTCCGCACCCTACAAAAGCCATTATATATTTATTAACAGTGACAAAGGAAATCAGAACACATTCCACAAATTTCACACAACGCCACAGGAAAAAAAAAAAAAAGGACAAGAAAAAGAAAAAAGTGGTGGGGGTCTGCGTAGCCAGGGGTGCACAGGAACGACTAAGTACCACCTCCTCACTGTTCTGAAGAGATTGCTCACTAACTGCAGCCACCACATCAGGCTTGATGCACCGGTGTTCATGTGGTCACTGAACACAGCCATCCACATTAGAGCCACCATCCTAACGGATGAGCTCTCCAAAATATTTCCATACCGTAGTCAAACCTTTACACAAAAAGCATCCTCACCTTTTCTCCTTCAACAACATCAAACTCCACAGTTTCTCCATCTCCTACACTGCGAAGGTACTTCCTGGGGTTATTCTTCTTTATGGCAGTCTAGTAATATCACATTCCAAAAACAGATTAACAGGGGAGAATAATGTGCTTTTGCATTTAAAATGTACCAGAGTCAATATTATTTTAGCTTGGATATACACTTAAATCTTAAGATTTACTTTAAATAAGACCAAACTGTCAATAAATTTAGGAATGCAGAGACCATGCTACCCCATCCTCAACCAAAATACTCCAATATTACAAGGCCCCATCATTTTACTGCTATTTACAAAACTAAAACATGTAATTTAACACCCAAGACAGACACAACAATACATTTTTTAAAATGCTTTTTGCAAAAGCAGCATATATGACTACAAAATGAGGATATCCACCTATCCCCCAAAGACTGCACTTAATAGTAGAAGCTAGCCCCACAGGGCCAGTTTAGATGACAGGCGAGTTTGGTTTACATGCTTCAAAAGTTGACCAAACCAACTTTGTCCCTGTTACCATATCAAATTCAATTACAAATGTCAACCAAAATCCCTTCCGTTCTGTGATAATAATACTTCAGTGGAAATGCAATTCACATGTATTAACTATGTCATTCTTTAAATGATGACCGCACAGGACTGTTGGTTATTACCTCCCCAGAAATACAATAAATCTTAGAGATCTGTTACTTCTACTTCTCCAGACTGTGGAAGGCAAAGTAGAAGGGGAAGAATAACACCTCACATTTTTACGTAATACTTACAAAGTTCTTTCACATATTACCTGCTCAATCTCTTTATGATAAAAGATAGTAGGTATCATCACTCCTTTTTTACAGATACAGGCTTTTTAAAAAGTTACGGGACTTGCTGAAAAGTCACACAGATAATAAGTAGCACAGCAGGGACTTTTTCTAAACCCAGGTCTTGGGACTCCTAATCCCATGTTCATTCCACATCACAGCAATATCCGTTAAAGGATCACTCATGCATTTCCACTCCAGAGGCAGGAAAACCGACAAATCTGAGGCCAAATAAGCTAAGTTGCCCAGAACTGCAGTCTCCTTGATACATACACCATGAAGACCTGAGCAGCCAAAGTCCCAAGAAACAACTACTTGTTGAAACCACTTCCAAAATAAAGAGGAAAGCATATTGGTGACACCTTGTGAATCAGTACAACTGGGTGAGTCAAATAATTGATCTCATCTGTCATCTAAACTGTCAGTTTTCATACCTTTCATATATAGCCAACTATCAATTACCTGCAGTCATAGGGGATAGCAGAAGTTTGGATAATTAGCAACCCAACTCTTATTTCAGTTAAGACCTCCAACCCCCTCACCCCCACCACCCTTGAGGGTTGCCAACAGGCAGCAAGACAAGCCTTGCTATCTCTTGTTCCTATGTCTATGTGTTCTTTTGAACATGAGAAGGAAAGTAAGGAATAGGTGAATTGTATTTACCCAAACAAGAACACCAACTTTATAAATCAAACATTTGCTTCAAAGTAACATTTTGTCTGAGTAGTCTTGTATTTACTTACATTTGGAATTTAAATGTTTTCATACTTACATTTGACCCTGGGATTATCTGATAGGGTTTTGGATGTACTAGAAATTGATCTGGCTTCCCCCTTGATTGTCACTGAATGCTGTATAGGACACTTCAAAGAGCTACAAAGCACCAACCTAAGACAGCCCTTCCTAAGAAGCATGCTGTCATCCAAGCTCATCTGCCTGAATAAACACGTGAGTATGGAAATTGACTTTAGGTCTTTAGATTTCTGGATTATAGTATAAAAAAAAGTGGTTAAAAAGTTCTTAACATAATTTTACACAAGTTGATAATATTTCAGTCTTACTGAACAACTGCACAGCAGAGAACATACAAATGTGTCTTTCCTACCCATTTCAGACCTTTGAGGATGAGTAAATCCAATGGAACCTATAACATACTTAAGTTTGCGATATTAGCGTTCACTTGGCAGTGGCTTGCTTTAGCAATCTTAATTCCTTACTGTCCATGCATTTTCAAAACATTTCCCTTAAATGACACTTGAGGAGAAAGTTCAGCAGGTAGCACTTATTCTATGTTATAGTTTTCTCCTCCCCAAACACTGAAGCCAATCTAAAAATAATCTCATGAGCAATTACCAACTTTGCCACACTCACTACCTTTCATTTAACCTTAAACCAGTGAGGATTTTTTTGTATTTCAAGCCAATCAAAACTCTCCAAGGGTTGAGGAGGGAAAAAAAGCACTACCCATTCAAAGTGCTTAAGAATAAATAGCAAGACCGATATGCTCTTTTTGCTAGTTCTCTAGTATCCACTTCAATTACTGTTTTCCAGCTGTCTTATTTCCCATGATTATGGTGATTTGTCCTTACACGTAGCCCTCACAGCATCTGAAAACTTCTTGCCAAAGTTAGTATTTATGCAACATCAGTTCAAGTTTAGAATCATGGAGGTTATTTGTTTGTCTGAAATTAGGCATGACAATTTAGTGAAATGAGTTAAACAAATTCAACATTTTACAAAGCTATAGCTATTAAGAAAATACCAATTTGAAACAGCTATTTTAAGTGAGCTCCAATACAGTTGTTTCAATGTATTACACTTCAAGTATGCTACTACTCTTCCTGTAAGAACTAAATTAATGAGTGGTTGGATTTAATAACCTTTTGCAAGGAACAAAAGGTTGAAAAGACACACCCTTTTCTTCTCACAAACCTTGAGTCAGAAGTGCAAATATCTACATAAGCACTCACCTGGTGTACAAATACATCTTCCTTGGTGTCATTCCTGCAAGATAGAACCAAGTTGAACAAGTCAGAAAATGGAACACATTTCATGTTGCCAAAGATTAAGAATATGCCCGATCACTGGGCATGTCATTTCCCCTCTATTTCCCCAGATTTTCTGATTGCCGACTAGCTACTAAGACATCTGGAAAACAAACATGAAACAAGCTACCATGATCTCTCCTTTAAAGACCAAGCAGTGGCAAACAGCTGTAACCTCACTGCCTGAAGGATATGCAAAAATGGACTAAGAAATCAAAGTGTGACCTATTGAGCCATAATTAAGAGGGCAGCAGTGACTAGTGATATATATTCTGCTACTCTTTCCTATTAAACATTAACAATGATCCAGCACACCCCACTCTTGCCTCTAGAGAGAGGATGGTTACCAACAGGTCTGAATTACTTTTTCATTTCACTCTTAACCACTCCCTCCTCACCTCTTCCAATTCCCAACTTTCCTTAAGATCATTAACCTCCCTTAGAACATGAAGCACAAAGTGAACCCTAATGTAAACTATGGACGTTGGATGATAAGGTAAATTTGAAAGTGAGAGGACCTAGCCAGTTAGCTATAAAAGGTACTCCAGAAGTCAAGACCGGAAATGATGATGGCCTGGACTAAGTGGCCATGTATGACGGAGATATTTGAGCCATCCTTCTTGGGGCAT
Source organism: Indri indri (assembly GCA_004363605.1). NCBI lineage: Eukaryota > Metazoa > Chordata > Mammalia > Primates > Indriidae > Indri > Indri indri. Next base: position 15,709 of record RJWJ010012704.1, read on the forward strand.
AATGGCATAAACTTGTGCATATAACTGGATGTTAAAAGTGAGGAGAAAGTGGAGAATAATTTGAGGTGTTTTTCTTTTTTTTAGCTTGAAGACTGGGATTAAGGTGATGATACCAAGAGAAAAACTTCCAGGCCTTTAGTGACTTGCCTGACAATGAGCTAAACTGACGGGCTTACTATTAGCTTCTTGCTGATCTATGGAACAATGTACACACTAAAGGATCCATACAAAATTAACTTTAATTCTGACTTAGAAGTTATAGCTTGGACTATTACAACTTAAAAACATTTAATTTTTGTGAACAGGATAATTTTGAATCTTTTATGTTTTCTGAGACAGGGTCTTGCTTTGTTGCCTGGGTTAGAACGCACTGGCATCTTTATAGCTAGCTCACTGTAACTTCAACTCCTGGCCTCAAGTGATCCTCCTGCCTCGGCCTCCTGAGTAGCTCAGACTATGTGCATGCACCACCATGCCCTGCTAATTTTTCTATTTTTTGTAGAGACAGGGTGTTGCTATGTTGCTCACTGTTCTTGAATTCATGGCCTCCGCCTCCCAAAGTGTTAGGATTACAGCTGTGAGCCACTGTGCCAGCCTGGATTTTGCATCTTAAAACAGGAACATTGCAAAAGCTACCCAAAAGCAATTGAGTGAAAACTGATCTTTTGAGCTAGATGAATATTAAGAATACCTAGAGAATTGATGGCTGGTCATAATGTCCATCTGTCCATAGTTTCATTGGCACCATAGAAACAAATTAGAGCCATCATTAATTAGTTCTAATCGTGATTTTCGACAGGGGCATAGGACATTTAAAGTTGTTCCAAAGACAGGGAGTACTATTTATTAATGGTTGTGGTGGTGGTGGGGGGAGGACTTGCTGGATAAGTAAACTTGTTTAAGTTTTCAATGTAGTATTTTTGTACTGTTCCAATATGCGTTTACTTCAGGGTTGTAAAAGGAATATTAGAAAATTTACCAAAACAATTTATCTTGCCAGAATAATCCTTTTTAAAAAATAGTACAGGGTTGGCAATACACACAAAGGTAATGTCAATCCCTCAAAAACAGCTTAGGGAGATATTCTGTGGGTACACAGATATGTGGAAACCAACACAGGCTCACTAATGTCATGCCAGGCAACAAAGTACTCATTTTGTTGACACTAAACCAGCCCAATATAGAGTTACCATAACCAAAGTGTATCTGGATTTCAGGAGGAAACTTGACAGCTCAAAAAACGCAGTTTCCACCAAGATAGAATACTATGGTTTGGGGACATTCAATCAATCTAATTGCAACTTGTTAAATGACTACCCAGAAATTCAAGGCACCACTAACAGGTCACCCGATTTTTAGTCTTGATTCTACTATTAACAGCTGTGTAACACAGGAAAGCTGCCTCATCTTTTTCATCATCTGCAAAAAGAAAAAGACTAGACATACAACAGCTTACATTTACTGCAAGTTTTAAGTTCCAAATGTTACGCTAACGGCTTCAAATATATCATTCAATCCTTAGGTACATACTACCACTAACCCCACATTCCACAAATTAGGGAACTGGAATACAGTAGTAACTTGCTCACAGTGGTAGACTTTGGTTCTACAGTCCCTGGTCTTTTATTATGTTGAAATCTCAAAAGTACCAGTTCTGAAAATCTGTACATTTTAGCTTTAGAGAGAGACTACGGCATATGGTTTCTCCAATTTTAGGAGAGGGCAAGAAGTAACAAGCATCCTTACATATTCCCCTGCAGTACTCAAAATTATTACATATAATTAGACTAGGGTTCTGCAAACACTTCTGGTAAGGGAGCAAACAGTAAATATTTAAGACTTTGTGGGCCAATACAAGGTCTGTTGAATATTCTTTCTTCACCCACTCAATAACCCTTAAAAAAAAAAAAAAGGTAAAATCTAGGCCAGGCACAGTGGCTGACAAAGTGCAATCCTGGCACTTTGGGAGGTTGGGAGGCCGAGGAGGGAGGACCGCTTGAGGCCAGGAGTTGAAGACCAGCTTAAACAAGAGTGAGACCCCAACTACTAAAAATAGAAAAATTAGCTGGATGTGCTAGTGCACGACAGTTGCTCCAGCTACTCGGGAGGCTGAGGCAAGACGATCACTTGAGCCCAGGAGTTTGAGGTTGCAGTGAGCTATGATCCTGCCCACTGCACACCAGCCTGGGCAACAGAGCAAGACCCTGTCTCTTAAAAGAATCACACATTATTTGAGGCTTTGTGTGGTCACATATTCTGCTGCCTATGCCTCCCCCCAACCCCAAACAATGGTTTAAAAAGGTAATACCCATTCTTACCCTGCAGGCCATATATAAACAAAATAAAAAGATTCAGAAGTGAGATAAAGTCCAATGAGGAAGTCTTTTAATTTGTAAAGCTGACCTGCATGCTAAAAACCAGAACTTTTAGCAATCCCAAACCTCACATATTAGAATATGGAAAGGGAGAAAGCTTTTCACATCGGCAGAACCAGCAGTCAGCACAGAGGAGCCCCAGAGACATGCTAGAGACCACGTAAGTCTTTTCGGCGGGCCGGTGGCTCACGCCTGTAATCCTAGCACTCTGGGAGGCCAAGGCAGGTGATCGCTCAAAGTCAGGAGTTCGAGACCAGCCCGAGCAAGAGCGAGACCCCGTCTCTACTAAAAGTAGAAAGAAATTAACTGGACAACTAAAAAAAAATATATACATATATATAAAAAAATTAGCCCGGCATGGTAGCGCATGCCTGTAGTCCCAGCTACTCGAGAGGCTGAGGCAGGAGGATTGCTTGAACACATGAGTTTGAGGTTGCTGTGAGCTAGGCTGATGCCACGTCACTCTAGCCAGGGCAACAGAGCCAGACTCTCTGCCTCAAAAAAAAAAAACAAAAAAAACAGAAAAGTCTTTCAATGACTAATGACTAAGAATAGCCATCCTAAAAAATCATCTTTAACTATGTGGACAACAACTGATTTGAAGATAACTAGGTCTATTTCAGAGATAGCATAATAGCTGGTGAACACAAATGCCAGAATCAGAAAACTTGAGTTCAAATCCCAACTCTGCCACTTACTAACTATGCTTATGGGGCAAGTAAACAACATCTTCAAACCTCAGAATAACAATATGGACTCTTTAAAGGTTTTTTGAGGATTAAACAAATTAGTTCATTTTAAGCAGCGACAATAGATCTTGCTATAAATACATGCTAGCTACATCTATTATCAATGTGTGAAGAAATCACCCATTAGTTATATATAGGTATGGAATCCCCACAAGGAGCCCCCCCCAATGGAAACGAAACTTGACAGGCATGACTAAGTATGTTTCTAAAGAGGAAATAACTAAGCCTTTCCCTGGCTTGGTTTATTACATCTTTCTAGACCATAGGTAATAAACTTAAATGCATACACAAGGCCAGGTGGGAAGGGTAGTCATCAAGATAAGACAACTAAGTGTGACAGACTGGTTAAAAAGAAAAAAAGAAATGCATGCCTACCTAAAAGGTGGTGACAATACTCAGGGCCAGCTGGTTTTTATTTATGTGGAAACACAGGTCCCTCAAACTATCTAAAGTTCAGATCTTAAAAATATGACAATGTGAATTATTTTTGGTGTCATCTCTTGAATCTTTAATGTCATTAATTCCAATTCTTTTAAAGACACTGTACTGTCCAATCAAAACATCTGGGGGTAAGATTTAGCCAGCAGTTGACAAATTTATGACCTCTGCTCTATTTATTCCCTTTGCTCCAAATTCCCTGCTCACCTTAAAACTTCAGAATGATTAATTTAGGCATTTAAGTCAGAACTTAACAATATTTCTATTCTGGTCATTATAAAAGATGTGTGCATGTTCCATTGAAAAAATAAATCATTGCCGAGCGATTCATGGTTATCTCTCATGCCTTTAGTGAATATGGATTAATTCTTAACAGCTAATAAAATCAAATAGTAATGGGGGGCTAATAAACCCCTCTAGTCACATAGTCCAATTATCTTTTGCAGACACAGCTTGCAAAGGAATAACTCAATGAGTTTCTCACAATTTCTAGATCACATCGTCTAACAAAATAAAGCAAACAAATTTTGCTATTTTAAAAGCTTTGTGCTTCTTATTTAGCTTATTGTACACTATATAATCTGGGGAAACCCTTTAAAGAAATAATTCTAACGAGGCTGTAACAATTGATCACAGGTGGTAATTTAGGCTGGAATAAACATTTACAATGAAAATGTCTTTAAAGGCAGAAAATTTACATAAAATACCTCCAATTTTAATTATAAAAATATCTTAAGGGCCTAGAACTAAGAGTTACAACAACCATCTCAAACCCTACACCCTCCCCTTTATACAGAAGGTAGGGCATGTTAGTTACCTCCTTCTGTCTCCCTCCCTCCCTCAGGAGAGTCAGGTGCCTCCAGCCCTTTATGTTATCTTATCTGTTCTACTACAGGAAGTACATATACAACCCACTGCTAGCTTCCAAACTGCATTTAAGACCTACATTTTCCTTGATTAAGGTAAACCTCCCGATTTAACTGGAGTCAGATTTTCACGGTATCGTATTAAAAAGTCTCACAATCATTAAAGTGACCAGTTTAGAGACATAAAGCATACTTAACCAGTTAATTTGACTAAACAGAGGTTAGGGTAGTCCAAACAAGGATGACCAAAAGGCAATTTACATTTAACTTGCCTTGGAGGATGACCAACTGAGGCCAAGTCAGAGTAGAGATATTCAATGAATGGCATTTCATGGAATACTTATAAAATGTAAAGAACTACTTTTTATCTCGATAAAAACTCACTTCAAAAATGTCGTAACCTAATGTCCACTTAACAAAACGCAGTATATAGCAAGGTACTAAAACTTCTTAAAAACAAACTACACTTTACCCACTGAAGCTGCAAGCTACAGTCGCCTCTAACATGTACACACCTGAGTTGCCTTATTACAGTGGGTCAAGGATTAAAAGCAATGATTTTCAAGCTTTGACCTAAACCATGAACCTGAAATTCTTGTTAAAAATGTACTGAGACCTAACAAATCAAAGCTTTGAAGGAGAAACTAAAGAGCCTGCCATTTGCAACATTCTTCCACAGTAAGCACACTTAAATTTGAAAGCCATTGGTTTAAGAATCAGAGTTAAGATGGAAATATTAACTAAATTAAATCACTAATAAATTCAGAGATAAAAAGTTACCAGTAAACCAATCATATATAGGCACCAAACCATATCCTTCCTTCCTCACTAGTAACCCACTATCAAAAAATTGATCATAAATGTAGCTTTGGCCTATAAGGAAGGCAAACAGTAAGACAACTGGAAAATCCTAAGAATTTCTGAAAGAAACACAATGTTTGCCTACAACTGCAAATGAGAAGAGACCATCAAATGTCTATAAATCTCTAGCTTTGAGTGTTTCCACAATACTGTACGGCTGATCAAATGAATGGTTTCTTTTATCAGTCAATTATGTCTGTTTTTAAGCTTCATCTCACCCATTTGTTGTCCATTTCACAAGTATTCTTAAATGTTCTCTTTTAATCACCTGTTTAACATCTCCAAAAGAAAGATTTAAGAGAGAAAACGCTCAAATTGTACCAAGTATCCTACCTATAAGGCCAAGATTGCTTGGCATGCGTAAGCCGTGCTCTACACCCATGTAACTGTACTAGCCTTGGCAGCCATCTTGAAAATGATGCCTGGCTCACAAGGGAACCCATGGAGAGTACAGTGAGTACACTGCACGTTATCACCACTATTTAACAATTTTAAGAATAATTCCCAAAGATGTTGTTTGTAGCTTTACCTTCAAATAAGAGGAACAATGTTAAATTTCCTGGGGCTATGAACACTCTCATAAACCATAGCCAGGGCTTTAATAAAATTCATTTAATCAGTATAATTGGGGGGGAGAGGAGGAAGTGGGAGAATACTGAGGAAGGGAAAGGACCGTTTTATAATCAGATATATCATTTACTCTATAAGCAAAGGAGAACAGCTCTCTGGTCAAAGCAGTCCCAATATGAAATATATCCGAGGTATTAAGACGGTATATTTGAAACGTTAAACAAAGACAACATTTAAGGTTAATATGACAAAACCTCACATACTTGACATGTCAAATCCTGTTACCCCAAAAAGGTCAACGTGGTATAAATAACCTATGTTAATGAGCGGACCTAATAAAGTATAAAAGCATGACAAGAATAAAAACGCACTGGACTGTAGTTTCCCCAGTTTGCCATAACATTAAAGTATGGTGCATTCACTCTCCTTGCCTTTTAAATTACTTTGTACCATAACGAAGCCTGTGAAATTAGCTTCATATCAGTGTTTAGCTGCAAAACAAAGACAATCTCTAGATCCTCTAATTCCTCCAAAGGAAACAAAACGACACCAATACACCAGAGTAGCAACCGCCCTCGGAACACGGCCGTGTACCTACACACGCCTGAAACAATCCCAAGCCCCGCAAAGCCCACAGAGCAGCAAACATGAGAAAACGGGGGATGGAGGCTTCAGAGCGGGGCAGCTCACCTGTTGATGAAACCATATCCGTTTCTTACATTGAACCATTTTACTGTCCCCAAAACCTTCGTTGCTGGAAAACAAAACAAAACAACCCACGATTACCAGATATCCCTTTTAAAACAGCCCGGCTTCTGCATCCGGTCCCTCGCACGCTGCCGGCCATAGCCACCTGACAGTCTTTTCTCTCCAAAGCCCGTCTGCCGGGCCGCGCTGGGGCCACGACGACGCCTTCGCCGTACACGTGGGTGAATTCGAAGCCACGGGGCGCCCCAGGGCAGGCCCGGGGCGCGGGACCAAGATGGGTGTGCGCAGGCCGCGGGCGGAGAGCACGTGAGGGAAGGGGAAGCCGCCCTGGCCCACTCCGGCCCGCGTAGGCGGCGCGCCGCGCCCTCGGGGCACACGCGGAAGGGAGCTGGGTGGGGGAGCCGGGAACAACGGCGTGCGGGCCCGAGCGCACGAGGCCGGCCGGAGGGGAGGGGACCCCGCCGCACACGCGGTCGGCGGCGCGCGGCCGCAGGGGGAGGGGCGCGCGGGCCCGCGGGGTCCACAGGGGGCGCGGGAGGCGGCGAGCGCGCGCCTGCTGGGCGGGCGGGCCGGGGGGGAAGGGCAGCCGCGCGCCGCGGAGTCGGTACCCGCCGGCCGCGCGCCTGCCTGCTCGCCCCGCTCAGGCTAACGGTTCCGCTGCCAGACTTCCATACGGCCCCACCCCCGGCCCTGCCCGGCCCTCACCGATGACCTTCTTGTCCCCGCCGGCAGGCGCCGCCGATGTGAGGCCGCCCGGGCCACCGCTCCCTGCGCCGCTGCCCGTGGTGCCGGGCTTGGAGTCGGCAGCGCTAAGGGCGGGGGCGGCGGGGGGGGCGGCGGGCGGCTGCTGGGTCTCGGCCTCGCTGCTCATGGTTACGGTGATGGTGACTGGGGCCGGCTGCGGCAGCTTCGGCTCCTCCCGATGTGTGATGGTAACTAGGCCGGCGGCGGCGGTGGGGCTTCACAGGGCTCTCTGGGGTCCGCTCTCCGCTCCCGCTACCGATCGAACTAGCGAGAATGGCGGGACAGGCGGGATAAGCCCTAAGATTGACCCGCCCTTGGCATTGTTCACTGGCCAGCCTTGCTGTCAATCTCGCCACCTGACCCCAATCCCTGGCCTCTATTGGTTAATACTTTATCACTCCTCCACTCTCATTGGCCCTTAGGCGGCTAATTCAGCCGACCTACAACCGTTCCTGCCTCCGCCGCCGCCATAGAGACCGGAACTAGAATTAGAGTAGTCACCACGAGAACCATAGAGTACGCGAAAGGACGGGCAGAGAGAACGTGACTTTCACGAGGCCGCTTCCCGGGCGGGCTCCAGGTTCAGGGTTGTGTTCCTGCTGAAGAAAAGGGACGACCAAACGCTGGGCAGGGATTACCTGGTCTGACCCGGGGTTTAGAAGGGGGCTGGGCACCACCTTAGCCTCTCGTGGAGAGAAAGCCTCCTCCCCTGTTCCACACACGGTCCTTGTGATCTTAGATCATTACCACGGGCATACAGTCATCTTTTCTTTAACGGCCATGTACTCGCAGCACGGCAAGATTTCTGCAATTGGCTTAAACGTAAGCGTTGGAAGAGCTTATGCTTTCGGCAGAGTCACCCTGGAGGGACCATACTGACTCTCAGGCCGCCGGGCCCAGTACTTTTGGGGCGGTGGTGTACTCTGTGGGGACCTGCCTTCCGATCCGTTTCACCAGGCATGTAAGGAATGTGTCTTAAGTATCGCGTCTTTTTGTATTGCCCACAAATTAGATATAATAGCAACTCACGTTCACTGAACACGCTAGACATTTCTCCTCCGCATTTTATCCCTACAACATCCATGTTAAATCGGGATTACTATCCACGTTTCACAAACGATAAAATTGTGGCTGCCACCTGATGTTACTGAAGTCCACCCACCTTCGTTTGCTCTTTATTAAGCGTCTACTATCGGTTGGTGATGGAATAGTTAAGAGTCAGGTTTCTGCCTTCTGATGGAAGCAGAAATTTAAACAGCCAACACTCCAAGCACTCCGGAGCTGCAAAAGCACAAAGCATTTTGGGAGTGGAATATGAAGATGATGAAGAGCTAACTTTCCAAATACTGAAAGGTTTACGCAAAGGCATACAGGCAAAAAGAGATGGGATCTCGGGGGAAATGCAAGTAGTCCAGGAAGATTAGAATGAAACATTGGATTATAGAGTAGGGAGGGTCAATTAGGCATACTTAATTTGAAATTTATCCTAAGGGCAAGACATAGAAGGGCAATTTTAGATTTGGAACTGGGGAGTGGCATCTTTTTAAAAAAAATAGCTGCTGAGTGGAGAATGGGTTGTAGACTGGCAAGGAAGGGAAGTAGGGAAACCAGTTAGCAGGTTTGTGCGGTGTCCCTCCTATCAGTACTGTCAATTCCACCTCCTAAAGGCCTTCCTGAATCAGTCCTAAAAACTCTCTAAATGTCCATCCAGAGTCTCTTCATTCCTACTGCCACTACTCTAGGCCATCATCATCTATTGCTTGAGCAGGGGTGGGCAAGCTTTTTCTGTAAGGGCGAAGTAGTAAATATTTTAAATTTGGGAGGCCATTTGGTTCTGTCTTACTACTTGACTTTAGAGCCTGAAAGAAGCTGTTGAGTATGCCTGTTACAAAAAACCTTATTGACACTGACATACGAATTCCATAGAATTTTTACATGCCACGAAATATTCTTTACATAGCTTCAACTATTTAAACATTTAAAAACCATTCTTGTTCTTAGCTTACAAGCCATAGAAAAACAGGGAGTGTCGTTTGCGGACCTGCAGTGTGGCTTAGAGCACTGCTGTGGCCTCTTAACCATATTCTCTACCTCTTTCTTACTCTAATATTCCCCACCACGACAGCCAGAAAGTTTTGAAAACATCTGTCTGATCATAACACTGTCTTACTTGAAATATTCCAGTGACTACCATTACACTTAGGATAGTCCAGATTCCTTAATGTGGTTTACTGGACTCTGCATGACCTCTCTAAACTTACTTCCCTACTCTTCTTTCACAATTCTTGTCCAACCTTCCAGGTGCTCTTTCTGCCATTGCTTCCTTTGAACTCTCTCATCCTATCCTTTCAACTGGTAACACTTCTTTTCCTTTTTCCCCTTTGCCTGTGTAATTCTTTATCCTTTAGGTCTTGGCTCACATGTTACTAGGTTAAGAGTCCCTCCCATCCTAAGACACTGGATTGCTCTAATTAAATCTTCCCCAGCAGACTGCGAGTTCCTTGAGCATCTAGCAATAATACCTTAAAGCATTTGTTAAATGAATGGCATGGTGTAGAAAATGAATTGCAGAAGGTGGTACTGGAAGCAGAAAGGTCATCTGGGCAGCTGTGCCAGTAATCCAGGTAAAAAAGACGTGCAGCAGCAACTTACATGGAAAGTAGGTGGATTCCAGAGCTGCTGTTCCAGCTTCAGATGATTTTTGACTGTTAAAAGGGAAATCTTTCCTTAAAAGACAGTTCTGCCAAAACTGAGGACATTGAAAAGCATGCCCTATAGGCTTGAGAGCTTCTTCCCCAAAGCTGGGTTACAACGACACTTAGAAATTGCAGCAGTACCCTAAGGATAAGTGAGCAACCTCCCCACTGCTTTGAAGAGATGGCTTCTCAAGCAGAAATACAGATTCTGCAACATTTGTCTTTAAAATGTTACTTTAAAAAGTATCATTACTTACTCATTCCATCACTTCATTCAGCTGTCTTCATGCTCAATGAGCATGAAGATGAGCTGTTTAAAAAAGAAACTACTGGCCGGGCGCGGTGGCTCACGCCTGTAATCTTAGCACTCTGAGAGGCCGAGGCGGGCGGATTGTTTGAGCTCAGGAGTTCGAAGCCAGCCTGAGCAAGAGCATAGACCCTGTCTCTACTAAA
>RJWJ010012704.1:26268-41534 GCA_004363605.1 Indri indri
AAAAAAAAAAAAAAAAAAAAAGAAACTACTTTTCTTGTAGCCACATCTCTACCACTGCAGAGATGGCCCTGAAGCGCAAACAGTTCATGTCAGATCTCATCTCCTGTTCAAAAGTGGGAGCTCTCCACTCCGGAGTTCTGCTAGTCCCATGCTGTCCTGGGAGCTCCCACCCCCTAGCCCTCCATGGTGACCACAGTATAGACAACTCCAATGCCTGCCTTTAAGTGATGTAAGGGGCAACAAGATTCATGCCAAGCATCTCCTTTGCAAAATAACTCTGACCTTGTCCCCATCTCTAACAGAGTCTGGCCTAAGAACATAGTTCCCTCTTCCCAGAAAGCCCTCCCTTCCTGATGATCTGGCCAATCCCAACCTATCTGTCAACACTTACCTCAAATGTCACCTCTTCCTCTCACCCCTAGTCTCCCTACTCTGCTCCCACAGCATCTGGTACATACCTCTGTCACTCACTCATTGATGCAACAAGTATTTTTTGTGCATCTATTAGTTACTGTCCCCCCAGGTGTTGGGGACACAGCAGTTAAAAACTGACAGAATTTTCTGCCCTCATTAAGGGCTCACATTCTAATACTCACCACCGTGCACTGAAACTGTGCCTGTCTCCTGTCACAAGCACGGACCACATCCTACTCATTTTCAGCTTCAGCCTAGGTCAGAGACTGACATAGAATGCAGGTGGATGCCAGGTGAAACTGATTCAACCGAACAGTCCATCACAAGAACATCCGCTCAGAACCACAGCTGTTCATCCTCCTTCCTGTCTCTTTACAATTCTACTCTATCTAGTTACTTAATGTTCTCTCCTCCACTAGATCACAGTCCTTTCTCACGTGTGTCCCCTGAAGCCTGTTTACTTGGCTAGAGAGAGTTGCAAATATCTACACTATAGGGCCCTTGCATATCTCACCATCTCCCTTGTCCCTGATACACTGAAATGACACTTTTTTTTTTTTTTTTTGAGACAGAGTCTTGCTTTTGTTGCCCAGGCTTAGAGTGAGTGCCGTGGCGTCAGCCTAGCTCACACCAACCTCAAACTCCCGGGCTCAAGCAATCGTCCTGCCTCAGCCTCCCAAGTAGCTGGGCCTACAGGCGCGAGCCACCACGCCCGGCTATTTTTCATTTCTATTTTTAGTTGACTTGCTAATTTTTTCTATTTTTAGTAGAGACAGGGTCTCGCTCTTGCTCAGAGCCGGTCTCGAACTCCTGAGCTCAAGCGATCCTCCCGTCTCGGCCTCCTAGAGTGCTAGTGAAATGACACTTTTACCCAAGTCCTGTTGGCATAGAATTCAGCTGTTTGCTACCTCTGCTGCTGCAGCATGCTGCTGCCCAGTAGCTGTGAGGCATCCCCCACCCCTGGACAGGAGAAAGTAAACTGGAATGGGAGAACGGAGAAAATGCCTCACAACAGGAACACGAGGGAATTTTCTTCTTTCCTTTTCTAACAATGCACTCAGTGGGGTCTTTCCTTTTAAAACTAACATTTTCCAAGGCATGTTCCTATTTATAAATTACCTTCACATCCATTCTCTTATTTAACTCTTTCGATAATGCATTGAGGCAAATACATAGGTATTATTATCCCCATTTTACAAATGAGGAAACTGAGGCTCTGAAAGGGCAAGTGAACCTCTCAAGACCTCAACTGTTTAAATAATGACCCCAGACTCAAACCAAGATTTTTGACTAAATTATTCCCACTTCATCATGATCAAGACACATTCTACTAAATGGTCTCCCATCCCCGAGACACCCCAACTCAGTGATACTTTTCCCACAGGCTCCATTCAGAGCTAACCAAATTGAACCTACTGGGAACAGCTTTGGAACAAATAGTACTACGAGACTCTGGGGCTTTGCTTTCTTTGCCCATTAGCTTGAACCTATGAGCAGCCTGCTACGACTGCTTGCAAGTCGGATGCATCAACTATACATAGCAAGGGCTTGGCTCTAGGCCAAGCTGGCCACTGGGGAGTGCCAGTCCTCCTAGCTGAAGCTAGGAGAAGACAGGGCTATCGTTAAAACCATTTAAAAACAATACACATACCAAAACGAACAAACGAACAAAAAAACCCACACACAAAAAAACTTTATTTACAGTTGAAAGCTTAAACACAGACAATCCTGGGTTCTGAATCTGTGCTACTTCCAGGGTCTCTTGATCAAATGGGCAGCAGCAGGCAGGGAAACAAACACAGGGGCCAGTCCAGATTATCTTACTCAAGAACATCTCCCAGAGCAATGGAAGGCCTACAACGGCAGAGACGTGGAGGTCAGTGAGGGATGGGGAAATAAACAGCTCAGAGGAACTGGAAGGGGGCATCCCATGAGAGACGATGCTCCCAGCTACCCTCTCCACTCCTAATCCTGTTTTCCCAAAAGGGTAGAACAGGTGTGATTCTCACCAGAGATCAGACCTTTGCCTCCACAAGAACCAAGAAGAAAGAAACTAACATACATGACCAAGCATGTTGTCTCTTTTATTATTTACCCTTCACAGTTCTGTGTGGTATATATTATCTCTAATTATGTGAAGGAGCCAACTAGGATTCCAAGGGATTTAATGGTTTGCCTAAGTTCATAGAGTTAGACAGCGGTGGGGGCATCCTGGTCTACTTGGCTCCAAAGCCTGTGTTCTTTTTGTTAGACTTCAATGGCTCTCTGTGAAGCTCCAAAACAAAGAGCAATCCATCTTCCTTGCAGGTTTTGGTCTCAGGGGTAAAGAGAAAGGGAAGTCCACACTCTCTGTTTATGGCCTTGGAGTCAGTTATACTAAAAGAACAGGGTACACTCAGATACTCGTCTCCCTACCCCTACCATCCCCCAAATGTGGCCACACCCTCCTCCAGAGTCCTGATGTCATACTGCAGGCCCAGACAGAAGTTTAACTCTTGGCCCTCAAGAAAAATGTATAAAAATGCATAAATGTACTTTGTGAGTTGCATGGTGTATCAGGACCTAAGACCTATTAAACTAGCCACTATATGAGTCAACATGGTCCTTGCTTCAGGGAGGTCTCAGTCCAAGGAAAAACAGGTGATACATTATGTTAAATACTGTAATGGAGGGATGAACCAAGTGCTGCCAGAGCACCCAGGTGGGAACCACTGGCTCAGCCTAGACCTGGGAGGAGGAGATGGAGGAACCAGGGAAGGATTCACAAACTGATGTTAGCCACAGCTATGGCATACTCCTGGGACATGCTGGGAGGAATTAGGATTAGTTAAAATTACGTATTAAACAGTATATATTTCTATTATAAGATACATGCTTAATGTAGAAAATTTAAGCATAAATAGGACAAGATAAATTAAAAAGAAAGTCTGTTTGCTACCTCTACTCTGCAGAAGTAACTATTATTAACAGTGTGCTATATATTGCTTTCGAGATTTCTGAGATAGTTACTCAAAATAAATAGTACCATGCTTACACAATATACTACATCTTTTTCTTTCCTTTTTTTTTTTTTTTTGAGACAGGGTCTCACTCTGTTGCCTGGGCTACAATGCAGTAGTATCATCATAGCTCCCTGCAACCTCAAACACCTGAGCTCCAGCGATCCTCCTGCCTCAGCCTCCCAAGTAGCTGGGACTACAGGCGTGCACCACTACACCTGGCTAATTTTTCTATGTTTTGTAGAGATGGGATCTTGGTACATTGCCCAGGCTGGTCTCAAACTCCTGGCCTCAAGTGATCCTCTTGCCTTGGCCTCCCAAAATGTTAGGATTATAGATGTGAGCCACCGCGCCCAGTCATGCACTAAATCTTGACTGTCACTTAATTTACCTTAGAAATCTTGCCAACACATATAGATCTACTTCTTTCTTTCTTATTATTAAGGCTATATAGTATTCCACTGATGAGATATATGTAAGACCTGGCTACAATGTAGGCAGCTTTGCCTTTGTCCTGAATTGGAATGAAGCCAGACATTCTCCCCTCCCTGGCCTTTTCAGTTGGTAGAGCTTCAGTGTCTCATACCCAGCAGGCATGCAAGTATTTGCTGCCAAATCTCTGGGCCTCCTTAGGCCCATATTTTCACATGGACACCTTCTCTTTGCCTGTACTACCGCAGTGGGCTCCTCACTGGCCTCTGGCCCATCTTCTACATCACTGCCAGAATCATCTTCTGAATATGAAAATCCAACTACAATATTCTCCTGCTTAAAATCTTTCAGTGGTTCCTACTGGCCTGGCTCTTTTTGGAGGGTTAGGATCCCCTTTGAGAATCTCAGGAGCAAAATGGACTCTCTTTCCAGGGGGGAAATTACTCATTGCTTGAAGCCCATCCCCTGCTGTTGGGATAACATACGAACTGCTTAGCTTGGCCCTAGCTCTCACAACTGGCCCTGGCCTCCCTCTAGCCGTATCTCTTACCATTTGCTTTTCATATATTCCTGCCTTGGCCATATTGAATTGTTTGTAGCTTCTCCTACACTTCCTGCTGTTTCCTGCTTTTATGCCTTCGCACATGCTGTTCCCTCTGCCTGGAATGCCCTACCCACATTTAGCCACTTGACAAGTTCTATTCTTTCTGTACTAAGCTGAAGCATCACCCCTTCTACAGTCTTCCCGAAGTCCAGGCAGATCCAGGCATTCATACTTTCTTTACCTTGTTCTAAAACCTCCAATCCAGTGCTTTATTGTACTATAACTGTCAGTTTTCCCAAGACACTGTTAAGTTCCTTGAAGGAAGGAACTTTTCCAATCTGCAGTGTCATATGCAGCATGGGACATGTGTTAATTAATTAATGGTTAGTTGTAGAACAAATGGACGACCAGCCCAACTGCCGCCAACATGTCCTTCATAATCTTCCCCTACAGGAATGTATCTGCAAGTAATGCCAGAATGGGAGACAGTGTTTCCTAAATCTCAGTCATTCAAATAGCACCTTCACAACTGTCACAATATCTATCATGCACAGGTACAATTTATTTTTTAACCTAATCTTTATTTGAACTTCAATGTTACCTCATTGTAAGCTATAATAACTGTAAAATTATATAATGTGCTAATTATATATTTTTTCCTAAGATCCAAATATTTATTTGTTTATTTATTTTTAAAGGGAGGGAGTAAGGAGGTGTGTTCAGTTTCCTTGGAGTTTTTTTTTTTTTTTTGAGACAGAGACTTCCTCTGTTGCTTGGGCTACAGTGCTGTTGTGTCAGCCTAGCTCACAGCAACCTCAAACTTCTGGGCTCAAGCGATCCTCCTGCCTCAGCCTTTCGAGTAGCTGGGACTACAGGCACGCACCATGACTCCCAGCTAATTTTTTCTATTTTTAGTTGTCTGGCTAATTTCTTTTTATTTTTAGTAGAGATGGGGTCTCACTCTTGGTTAGGCTGGTCTCGAACTCCTGAGCTCAAGCGATCCACCTGCCTGGGCCTCCCAGAGTGCTAGGATTACAGGCATGAGCCACCATACCCAGCCCAAGATCAAAATATTTAAATAAAAGATAGTCATCCTAGCATTACCTAAAGTAGTGTCTCCCACAGTTCTCCATTAAGAAGCACCTCAGGGGCTAGGGATGGTGGCTCACGCCCGTAATCCTAGCACTCTGCGAGGCTGAGGTGGGAGGATCGCGTGAGCTCAGCAGTTTGCTTGAGTTCAGCAGTTCGAGACCAGCCTGAGCAAGAGTGAGACCCTGTCTCTACTAAAGACAGAAAAAATTAGCCAGGCATGGTGGTGCACACCTGTAGTCCCAGCTACTCGGAAGGCTGAGGCAGGAGGATCGCTTTAGCCCAGGAGTTGGACGTATGTTGCTGTGAGCCAGCACTCTAGCCAGGGCGACAGAGTGAGACTCTGTCTCACAAAAAAAAAAAAAAAAAAAAAAAAAAGCACCTGAGATTCTCGTTACAAATAGCATTCTGGATCCCACCCTAAACCCACTCAATCAAACACTCCAAGGTAAGGACCCGGGAATTAGTAGGTTTAACAAATGCCCCAAGCGATTCTTATCTGTGGGAGAATTTGGGCAACAATGAACTGAGGCAAGCTCCCTACCACTTGGTACTGGTACCAGGCTTGGGGATCAAAGGGAGGAGGCAGCATATCAGACTAGTTGGGCTGCCAGCACTCACAGCTAGTCCCTTTTCCAAAAGTCTGAGTCTCAGACTTTCAAAACAGAGGTCCCACCATCCCCTGTGTATACGTAAGTAGTAAAGAACCCATTCCAGACTACAGCAGGAGAATCCTGAGGGTAGAAGTTCATTTATGCTACTATACCTACTGAAATTCATCATAAAAAACTTTCCCAGGACCCACTGAGATAAGGCCAAGGTTTCTACATCTAGAGTAGCACAGAAACCTTCATTGTCTCTAAAACCAAAGGAAGGCAAAACTCAAGAGTTCTAGAAGTGCTCCGTGCAGAGGTACAGTAGATCAAGTGATCTCACCTGTCTCCTTCCCAGCTCCTTCGTCTTATATCCCCAGTACCTGGGCATAAGGCCTCAAATGCATGATAAGGTGATAGCTTGATGTGAATGCAATAGATTCCTGCTGGACCAGTGCCACCAAGAGATTATTTCCTCCGGGGTCTTTTCTCTGTTTGGAATATGGTGGGTTCTCAATTAAAGGTTAGACTATTATTTCCTATATCCCTGCCTCTCAAAGTCAGTATCGGCATTATTTGGGAGCTGATTAGAAATGAAAAATCTCAGCTCCCATCCAGACCCACTGAATCAGAACCAGCATTTTAACAAGATCTCCTGGAGATTTGTATGCACATTAAAGTATGAGAAGCACGGCTCATTAAAAACATCATGTATAGTGGCTGTCAACAATAATTGTGCTCCCCCCAAATACTGAAGGAGATGAAACACTCCTGTAAGATTAGAGATGCCTGTAACTTTACAGCAGGGAAGGAAAATGATGGGATAATACCACCTCCCCTTCTGGTTCAAGTTGGTGTTTGGGGGAAAAAATATTAATAAAAATATTAATACCACCTGTCCTCCCTCCAGATCCCTGTTCCCTGGGGAATTAATCTCCTCTTTTCCTTAATTTCTCCCAAATCACATTACTCAGAAGCCCAAAGTGGGGATCCATCTTCAAAACCCCTTTTATCAGACTGCCACCCAGATCCTCTAACACCTTAAAACCTGTGATAGCGATCTTTGGTAAAGTAAAATGATATAATTCAAGTAGAGTTCTCAGCTCAATATCTGGGCACAAGTATTGGATAAATGATAACTGCTTTTATAATAGTGTCCCTAAGTATTTGCTATGAAATTCAATTCTGAGCACTCAGGGTACGGAGAGTGAATTGGAGGTACTTAAGTTTAGAGCTCACTGTCTAATACAGTAGCCATTAGCCACATGTGGCTCTTTAAATTGAATTTAAATAACATTAAAAATTCAGTCCTTCAGTTGCACCAGCCACATTTTAAGTGCTCACTGTCGCATGTGGCTGGTAGCTGCCATGTTGGACAGTGCAAATGTAGAACATTTCCATCATCACAGGACGACTGGACAGTCCTGGTCTAGAGAGCCTCTGGAATGTAAAATGGCCACCTGAAGAATTTGTTCTGCTTGGGTTGCAGACTGAGAAGAGGGGGTTTCATGAGGGCGAAAGTTCACATAACATTTGCTAATAGTGGGGGAGGTGGGGAGGGTTGATGATCCCACCCTCAGAAATAAAACCTTCAGTAAGGACTTCTTGGTAACTTTCTGTAAAGGATTCAGAAAAAATACAGAAAAGAGGTCCCAAACATAAAGAATTTCTACTTTATTTTTTAAAAAGCTTAAGGTGTCAAGTGGGCCTGAGGAGGGACCACTTAGCTGGACAAGAGAAGTCCATATGCAGCTTCCAGCACACACACTTGTGCATTCCTGCCTCAGCATTTGCTCAAACCAGTTCCCGGCCTAAAATGCCTGACATTCTCTGTCTCTGCTAACTCATGTGATAAGTTTTTACTGAATGCCTGTAAGTGCCAGATACTCTGAACACAAAGTCACAGATTAAGGTATGTGCAGTCATTAAAATGGTCTGGTATTTAATTGGATCTCCATTTGGAAAAAAAACAAGAGTCCCCTCCTAACACAGAAAAATAGATTCTAGATAATTTATAAGTATACATATAAAACTATAGAAATATTAGAAAAAATACAGAAGACATCATGATCTCAGTTAGTAAAGACATTCTTAGGCTGGGGCACAATGGCTCACACCTGTAATCCTAGCACTTTGGGGGGCCAAGTCGGGAGGATTGCTTGAGGCCAGATCACTTGAAACCTGCCTGAGCAACATAGTGAGATCCCATCTTTACAAAAAACAGAAAAATTAGCCAGGCATGGTGGTGCATACCTGTAGTCCCAGCTACTTGGAAGGCTGAGGCAGGCGGATTGCTTGAGCCCAGGAGTTTGAGGTTGCAGTGAGCTATGATCGTGTCACTGCACTCTACCCTAGGTGACAGAGCAAGACCCTATCTCAAAGAAAAAAAGTCTGTATTAAATTAGAGAAAACAGAAAAGCCATATGGGCAAAGTCTGATTATTCTGACCTCAACAAAATTTAAGACTTCTGTTTAACAAAGAATATCAAACCAAACTTAAGATAAGCAACACAATACCAATTTTTTCTTAAAATATATTCTGTAGAAAATAGTCACAAAATATAAAATAAAGAACTAAGGGCCGGGTGTGGTGGCTCACGCCTGTAATCCTAGCACTCTGGGAGGCTGAGGCAGGCAGATCGTTAGAGCTCAGGAGTTCGAGACCAGCCTGAGCAAGAGCGAGACCCCGTCTCTACTAAAAATAGAAAGAAATTAGCTGGACAACTAAAAATATATAGAAAAAATTAGCTGGGCATGGTGGCGCATGCCTGTAGTCCCAGCTACTTGGGAGGCTGAGGCAGGAGGATCGCTTGAGCCCAGTAGTTTGAGGTTGCTGTGAGCTAGGCTGATTCCGTGGCATTCTAGCCCGGGCAACAGAG
The DNA here is from genome assembly GCA_004363605.1 of Indri indri. NCBI lineage: Eukaryota > Metazoa > Chordata > Mammalia > Primates > Indriidae > Indri > Indri indri. The sequence goes on from RJWJ010012704.1 coordinate 35,219, forward strand.
TGAGACTCTGTCTCAAAAAAAAAAGAACTAATACCCATAATGTGTAACTATTCAAATCACTGAGGAATTGGCAAAATAAACCATATGATACAAACAATTCATAGAATATTATATGGGGTGAGTATCCCTTACCCGAAATGCTTGGGACCAGGGGCATTTCTGATTTCAGATTTTGGAATATTTGCACATAGATAATGAGATATCTTGGAGATGGGACCCAAATCTAAACACAAAATTCATTTATGTTTCATACATTTCTTATACACATAGCTTGAAGGTAATTTTATACAATATTTTTAATAATTTTGTGCATGAAACAAACTTTTGACTGTGACGCATCACATGAGGTCAGGTGTGGAATTTTCCAATTGTGATGTCATGTTGGTGCTCAAAAAACTTTCAGATTTTGGAGCATTTAGGATTTCAGATTTTTGGATTATGGATGCTCAACCTGTATGAGTTTTATTCTGTTGTGATTTAATACAAGGTAGTTTTACATGAACTAAGAAGGAAAAGTTTTCAAGGCATAATGCCAAATGGAAAATAAATGAATAATATAGTATGATCTCATGTAGGAAAAACAAAACCTCCCCAAATTAGATGGGCAAAGAAAGGATGGACATACATCGAACTGATAAGGAAGTGACCTCCAGGGAGGGGAGTGGAATTGGAGGTGGGGTGTTGTCAAGGGGGACTTTCACTTTAACTGTTTGCTGTGAAAGTTTTCACGATGAGCATGTATTATGTTACTTGTGTAAATAAAAATAAATGAAATATGGGAAGGAACTTTCATTGGATCATGTTTTTTTTAATTTTATTTTTTATTTTTATTTATTTATTTATTTATTTATTTGAGACATAGTCTCGCTTTTGTTGCCTGGGCTAGAGTGAGTGCCATGGCGTCAGCCTAGCTCACAGCAACCTCAAACTCCTGGGCTCAAGCGATCCTCCTGCCTCAGCCTCCCGAGTAGCTGGGACTACAGGCGCGAGCCACCATGCCCGGCTAATTTTTTATTTCTATTTTTAGTTCACTTGCTAATTTTTTCTATTTTTAGTAGAGACAGGGTCTCGCTCTTGCTCAGAGCTGGTCTCGAACTCCTGAGCTCGAGTGATCCTCCCGCCTCAGCCTCCCAGAATGCTAGGATTACAGGCGTGAGCCACTGCACCCGGCCTCATTGGATCGTGTTTTTTTTTTAAAGTTACAAAAGTTACTTTTGGGACAAGTGGGGAAGTTCAAACATGTACTGTATGTTAGATATTATTGTGGTTATGTAGGATGTTCTCATTTTCAAAAGTTCCTTGCTGAAGTATTTAAGGGTGAAGTGTCAAGAAGTCTGCAACTTTCAAATGGGAAAGAAAGAAAGGGAAAGGAAGGAAGGAGGAAAGTAGGACAGAAGGAGGGAGGCAGGGAGGCAGGGAGAGAAGGAAAGGGAGGGAAGGAAGAAGAGGAGCAGGAGAGAGGAGGAAAGGGAATGAGAATGGGAGGGAAGGGAAAGAAAAAAAACAAATGTCGAGGCAAAATAATAAAACAAGAATGTTAATCATTAGTGCATCTAGGTGAAAGGTATATGGGTGTTCAATGTACTATTCTTCCAACTTTCCTGCAAGTTTGAAAAGAAAAAAAGAAAACCAAAACATCATCACCCCTCACCTAGCTAGGAATGATCAATTTCTCCTTTTTACTCTTGTAACACTTAGTAATGTCACTCACATTACTAGTGATCCCCTCTGAGAATGTGTCTTATTTCCTGTGAGCTCCTGAAAGGTAAACCCTCTTTCAATTCTTTGCCCGCCTCTCCACAGCTAGCATGCTGCCCAGCGCGGAGCAGGCAGTGGCAAGTATGAGCAGGAAGTGAGTCCGTGCAGGCTGAGAGATGTGAGGAATTCACCTATGAGGCTGGCAAATAAAAAGCCGGGGCCTGGAATTGCAGCACCAGTTCTGATGAGAGGCTGGTCCCAGCAGAGAGTTACCCAGGCCTACAGCCAGGTCTTTCTAGTGGGACTTCTGAATGGAAGTGTCATCTGAGAGTCCTGTTAGAAACTGTGTGAATGGTTTTCAGGTTGTTACTTTGTATACTACAAAGCAGTAGAAAAGTAAAGTGCTCTCATAACCCTTTCTCTCCTGATGCTTATAATGACCCTAAGAGACAGGTATTACAGAATGTCCATTTGACAGGTGAGGAAACTAGGCTCAGAGAAGGAAAGTGACTTCTCCAAGGTCACACAGAGAGGAAATGGGTTCATTCGATCCCATGTCTTCAAAACTAAAGTTCTTTCCACTAGACCACACTGCCTTCTCTGGGGTCTGACTCCTAACCAAATAGCAGAAGACATACTTACCTGGTTCAGTCTTGGTTGGGACTACATCTCCCCACACTGTGAGATCACCACAGGCAGCTTGGGTTTATTGTTGGGGCCCGTGGGAACATTCTGGGAAAGAAAGCACAGTGGAGATTCATCCGCTCAGGCACCTGCTCGTTCCCTCATGGAACCTTGCTCTACTGATGCCTGCTGGCCCTGTGCTAAGAACCCCGGACTCAGGACTGATAGGAAAGTCCACGTCCTGGCAGACAGGTAAAGCACATAATACAGAGCAAAGAGAAAATGCAAAATGCCTAGAAAACAGCAAACCTATGATACATAGCAATATAATAAGTTATAAGAGAGAGCTGGATAAGGGGTAGATGAGGCAACTAAATTTTAGGTGCTTAATGAGGTCAGGGAAGGATTCACAGAAGAGGGGACATTTGAGCTAGGCCTGGAAGGATAAATGGGATCCCACCAGGAGGAAAAGAAAGAAGAGCATTCCAGGCAGAGGAAACAGCATGCCCATTCTTGGCTATTATCTCATCAGACCCTCTTACTAACTTTAGGAACTAACTTTCTTTCTGCAGAGGCAGGAAAGAGCAAGAGGTAGCGACGTGTATGGCGTATTTAGAGAGCAGCTAGCAGCCCGATGTGGCTGGAACATGGAGGAGGGCAGTGGCAGGAGAAGGGTCCAGGGAGAGGTAGGCAGGGACCAGATCATGGAGGATCTTGAATGCAATGCTGAGAATGTTATCAAGTAGGTAACAGGGTCATCAGAGGCCAAACCTCAGTGTGGGCCAGACAGGCTAACTTACGGGGCCAAGAAAACAGGGGAGGCATGTGGTCTCCCCTCCCAGTTCCTGAAGGAGTCTGTGTAACTGGAGGCAACGAAGACTGGGCCTAGCCAACCAGAGCCCTTCTCCACCTCCTCAACGCTAGTCAGATAGCACCAGAACAGAATCGCTGAGGAGGAGGAAATCAAAGCAGACTTACCTCAATCTTTCTCATCACTAGAAGTCCATCAATGATTTTTCCTGTAGGAAGAGTATGAGCTGGACTTTATTCTTCTTGTTTGCATAGCATTTTCCAGCTTCCAATGCCCATTCTTAGCTATTATCTCATTAGACCTTTTCACTAATTTTAAGAAACTGAGATTCAGTGGAGGTGAAAAGACATGCCCAAGGTCACAGATAATAAGTAGCAGAGTTAGGGCCCAAACCTAGGTCTGAGAGATTCCAAAGCCCCACTGTATCAAGTTGCCTCTGTGGCGTTTGTTTAGTGCTAGCATCTGGGTTTTCCCCCTCAATACGTATTACCCAAGTGGTTCCATACTACATCAAATGTCCCCTTTGTCCTTCCCTCTAGTTGTCTAACCACACATTCCCTATCTCCCCACCATTTCCACCTTCCCTACTACTACCAAGAACAGTTACACCTATTGAATACTCTCAGTGAAGAGTTCGAGGGCTAGCTTTTCTGGAAGTCCTACCCTGGGGGAATGAGGCCTGGATGACGGGGTAGGAGGAGGACTTACCAAACACTACGTGCTTCCCATCCAGCCAGTCGCACTTAGAGCAGGTGATAAAGAACTGACAGCCATTTGTACTGGGACCACTGTTTGCCTGATGGAAACCAAACATACCTGCAGTAAGTTTCCCTGGCCATGTTAGCTGAAGGGCGAGATTCCCAAAAAAGCCTGTACCCCTCATTCCCCCATGCTTTCTTTCAGCAAACCTAACTGAGCACCTATGATGGGTCAGGGCCTAAACTAGGATCCAAGCATACAGAAATGGACAGGACACAAAATCCATGCCCTCAAGGAACTAGATTCTCTAATAAATATAAGTTGCTCCTACAGTGTGAGTTTTTATAATGGGAACAATTGTTTATGGGACATAATTTGCTGTAGTTAGTCCAAAACTGGTTAAAACTGGATTATAGTTACAAATTAGCTACCGGTTGGGAAAAGGCCTGCTTCCTTTTGTGTGTATGCTATAAGCTATTTTGTCTGAATGGCTTTGTACTGTATCACAGCAATAGTAATAAACAGTGTCTGTGTGACTATGTACATATTTCATTGCATACTTCCCTTATTTTGGAAAAAATGAGTAGAAAATAGAAAACTAAAAGTACTAATAGTTTACTAAGATAAACACAGGTATCATAAAATTAGTACTACTGAGACAAAACTGTAAACTATGTTAGATAGGTCACTAGCCTTCATCAAATGCTGTTGGATTTAAGTTGTTTGACTCTGTGATCAATTGCAAAGGAAAAAAAAATGTTTATGAAGTATTGCAAATACATTAAAGATAATGTCTAGCTACATACGCCCTCTAATTAGGGATTTCATATGCTACTTTAGAAACCCCCCATGTAAGTATGGGGGGGTTTGTACACATATTCAAGAACATTTCATATATAAAAGGACTGCTTGAGCTGGCCAGAGGAGGCCCATGCTTTGGAACAAGGGATAGAATTCCCAGGGGCCCCAATTCATTCTATCCTTTTCTCTCTTTTTGCTGCTCATGTATAATCATTTATTAGCAAGCAGGCATACACAAAACAGTCATACATGGTTTTATAGCTTGGGGACACTCCCTGCCCTTAGGCACTCATTTGTTCACTCTCCCTGGCAGTATAACTTATGAGTGCAGAATAAGCTCTGGAGCCAGATGACCTAGCTTGAACTTCAGCCCCACCACTGTGTGACCTTAGTTTAGCCCCATAACCTCTCTATGCCTCAGTTTCCTTATTTGTACCTATCTCAAAGGGATGTTGAGAATATTAAAATGAATTAATGCATATAAGGGGCGTGTTGAAGAAGTGTTCAACACATGTCAGCAATTATTCTGATTATTACTCAGTCGCTCATCAACATGTGCTCTGCAGCCTTTCTCTGTTAGGTAGTAAGGCCCGTCCCTGCCCTTGAAGAACTCGTGATTTAGTGGAAGATGGAAGCAAAAACAACAATGCTACAAGTATGTGACAGCACAGCTTAACCAGTGCCAGACTTAAGGGGATAGATGAAGCGGGCAGAGACCAGGGCTTCCTTCCATTTTCCTGACTCCTCCACGGACGCTAACGCCATGGCATGCACACAGAGGGCTCCAATCCTCACGGTGAAGACACGAGACCACCTAAGCTGCCTCTGCACCCTTTGCCTGCACTTGCCCAGCCTCGCTTTCCCAAAGGGGGCTTGCTAGTCTCACCCCATTATTATGGCAGCCTCCTAAACGGCATCCCTGCTCCAGACTGCCTATCCCCCACCTGCCACTCACACTACAGCCAGGGTCTTCATTCTAAAACACAACATTGATCAACCCAGCTCAAAAAAGTGTAGTGTGGGCCGGGCACGGTGGCTCACGCCTGTAATCCTAGCTCTCTGGGAGGCCGAGGCGGGTGGATTGCTCAAGGTCAGGAGTTCAAGACCAACCTGAGCAAGAGCGAGACCCCGTCTCTACTAAAAATAGAAAGAAATTATCTGGACAACTAAAAATATATAGAAAAGATTAGCCGGGCATGGTGGCGCATGCCTGTAGTCCCAGCTACTCGGGAGGCTGAGGCAGGAGGATCGCTTGAGCCTAGGAGTTTGAGGTTGCTGTGAGCTAGGCTGACACCAAGGCACTCTAGCCAGGGCAACAGAGCCAGACTCTGTCTCAAAAAAAAAAGTATAGTGTGGGCTGGGCGTGGTGGCTCACGCCTGCAATCCTAGCTTTCTGGGAGGCCGAGGTGGGCAGATTGTTTGAGCTCAGGAGTTCGAGACGAGCCTGAGCAAGAGCGAGACCCCATCTCTACTAACAAAATAGAAAGAAATTATCTGGACAACTAAAAATATATAGAAAAAATTAGCCGGTCATGGTGGTGCATGCCTGTAGTCCCAGCTACTCAGGAGGCTGAGGCAGGAGGATCGCTTGAGCCCAGGAGTTTGAGGTTGCTGTGAGCTAGGCTGACGCCACGGCACTCACTCTAGCCAGGGCAACAGAGTGAGACTCTGCCTCAAAAAAAA
>RJWJ010012705.1:0-41427 GCA_004363605.1 Indri indri
GTCTTCCATGTGAATTTATTTCTAACCCTTTTGTTGGATGTATGATTGGTCCCTATCCCAGTAGAACCAGTTGGTGCTGTCTTCCACGTCAATGTTTTTCTAACCATTTTATTAGACATATCCTTGGTCCCTAACCCAGTAGAACCTGTTGCTACTGTCTTCCATGTGAATTTATTTCTAACCCTTTTGTTGGATGTATCATTGGTCCCTATCCTAATAGAACCTGTTGGTGCTGTCTTCCACATGAATGTATTACTAACCCTTTTATTGGATGTATCATTGGTCCCTATCCTAATAGAACATGGCGGTGCTGTCTTCCACGTGAATGTATTTCTAACGATTTTATTGGACATATCCTTAATCCCTATCCCAGTGTAACCTGTTGGTGTTGTCTTTCACGTGAATGCATTTCAAAACATTTTGTTGGATATATCCTTGCTCCCTATCCCAGTGTAACCTCTTAGTGTTGTCTTCCACGTGAATGTATTTCTAACCATTTTATTGGATGTATCCTTAGTTCCTATCCCAGTAGAACCTGTTGGTGTTGTCTTCCATGTGCATGTATTTCTAACTATTTTGTTGGATGTATCATTGATCCCTATTCTAACAGAACCTGTTGGTGCTGTCTTCCATGTGAATGTATTTCTAACCATTTTGTTGGATGTATCTTTGGTCCCTATCCTAATAGAACCTGTTGCTGCTGTCCTCCACGTTAATGTATTTCTAACTATTTTGTTGGATGTATCATTGATCCCTATTCTAATAGAACCTGTTGCTACTTTCTTCCACATGAATGTATTTCTAACCCTTTTATTGGATGTATCATTGGTCCCTATCCCAGTTAAATGGCCCAAAAATGTCAGGATGCTTCAGGTTTTCTTTCATTTCTTACCTTTTAGCCATCATTTCTACTTCTATTTCTTTCCAAATGAGCATTTCCATTCACCCCAGAATTTTAGTTTATCTCAGGAAGATATCAACTCTGTTGCAATTTGTCATATTGCCTTATTTTTTTCTCATTGTTTTCTCTGATTTCTCATTAAGAAAAACAATTCAGTTAAGGAATGTATTTTTTTTCTACCAAAAAAAAAGAAGTGTTGGAAGTACTTAAGCTAGTTGGAAAGGTGTTTCATACATAGATGTTCAGAAATGTTGGCAGAAGTTCATTTTGCCAGAATCGTAGGTGGCAAGTGTGCAGATTCTTAGTGTGTCCCTCCCCTACCCCAGGGTACCCAACTTCCTCCCTTGTGGTGACAGCTCAGGGGTCTCACCTGCCCTGTCTCTCTGGTGGGGACTCTATACCTGCATCCCCATCCTCCAATGCTGGGCTCTAGTTTAGTCTCCAAACTATCACAGCACAGTGTTAGTCCTCCAAGAGGGAATAACCGTAAAATACGTTAGCTGAACCTCCGCCAGTTCACCAAGGACAGCTTGGGGGTGGTGGGTCACCTCGAGCGTGCACAGGTATCTAGCGGGAGTGGTAAAGGTGGAGTCACCACACAACTCACACCGTCCAAGACGGCGACACTGACGCTAGATGAGCCCACAGCCGCTTCTTTGCTAATGGCTCTGAGTAAGAAGACGTTACCTTTGCGGCTGCCGCTGCCGACTTGGTGGAGTGCCTGCGGCCGCTGCGCAGAAAACCCAGGCTCTGCTGAGGCGGGTCTCTGAAAACGCTCCTTCCTCCCCAGTGCAGCCTGCATAATTTCCTGTGCTGTAAATATATTCTGAAACTAGAAAGTCATTAGCCCTACATATAGTTAAATGCCCTTCCTTTAATGGCTAGAATTGATTTTTTTTAATGTTTGCTAATAAACGTTTGGAAATTGTTGCATTAAATATGTTGAAGAACCTTCTTTCTCATCAAATCTAATTTTAAAAAGGATCTTAATCACAGAATGCAGATAACCCAAAGGAAAGAACAAATGATCCTGCTGGTTTACCTATAGGAGAATCTTCCCCGAGGAGCACCCAGCCTCTCCTACTTCAAACTCCATGGACAGGTTAAAATTGCACCAGGACTTCAGGAGGCTGAGGCAGGAGGATCGCCTGAGCCTGGGAGTTGGAGGCTGCAGTGAGCTGCGATGTCGCCACTGCACTCCAGTCTGGGAGACAGAAAAATACATAAATAAATGAAATGACTCTAGTGCAAAAGGACTGGCTGTCTCATTCCAGGTGCTCTGGGCATTTACCCTGCGTCAGGCACTCTACCAGGTGAGGGACACAAAACTGAATATGATCTTGTCATCGTGCAGCTCACACCCTACCAAGGAAGACGAGCAAATAAATAAGTTCCGGTTGATAGAACAGGATGCAGAGGTAGAGATCCCCCAGGGCAGGTGGAACAGACCCGCTTTAACCAGCTTGGTCAGGGAAGACCTTAGTTGTGGAAGGGACATTAAAGCTGACCCTGAATTTGATGACCTTCTGTGAAAAGACAAGAGTGGACAGCGCCCTGGGCAGGGGGAGCAAAAAGGCCAAAGTCCAGAGGCGAGAAGGAGCTTGGCATTTAGCCCTCCGCAGGGGTGCAGAGGACCCACGTGGCTGGAGCAGAATGGATGAAGGAGAAACGGAGGTAAGTCCGGGAAGGTGGCCCTGCGTGGAGGCCACAGCAAAGAACTGGGAAGAGCCATGTGGCTATTTACAGCCAGAGAGCTCCCGGACTCACACATCTGAAAATCGCTCTGGCTGTCGTGTGGAGAATGGATCGCAGAGGAGCAAGAATTACAGAACGGAGCCTGTTGCGAATTCTTGCCGAGATCCGGCTGAGGGATTACGGTGACTTGGGGTCTCACGGTGGCAATGAGAGTAGAGGGACATGGACCGATTTGGGAATATCTTACAGAAAAAGTCAGTGGGAGTTATCTTTGTCTAGACTTAGGGAGTGTGTTAGCTAAGAGAGAGAACCAAGACCTGCTCCCAGGCCTGGGTCTTGAGATGAGGCCGACAGGTGGGCAGCTAGCTGTTGGCATGTGTTGGGGTGTTGGGAGACGTCGGCGTGGAGGAGACAGCGAGGCTTGGGCACCTGTGGGCAGGGGCTCCTCGGAGAGTCCTGGACGGGAGAGCGAGGCCAGCGTCCCGCAGGTGCTGAGATCCTGCACTTGGCAACACAGTGGGCGAAGGGCTCTGAGACTGAGGCCTTCAGAGGGCAGCTGTGAGAGGGATGAGCCTGTGGAAGGGAAGTGCCCCAGCCTGCAGGGTGACGCCCGAGAGGAAGGTGCTCCCAGAAGGGCAGAAGGGCCATCTCCGTGGAAGCCAAGGGATGGTGTGTGGCATTGTCCTGGCATCGGGGAGGACTGTGGTGTGGGCAAGAGCCGATCCCCCTCTGCTGAGCAGGAAATGCCCAAAAGCAGGCAGCAGAACTGGAAACCGCACAACCTGGACATGCGTCCCGACTCTACCGGGACCTGGGCCAGAGAGACGTGCTTTCCTGGTTCCATGTCACATCTAAAACGGGAGAAGGGCATTTTCCAAAGCGCTGCGATTTTTTAGATAAACATATAAAAGCATTTTGAAAAGGGAAAAGTTTCTGTCATGGGATGATGTTATTAAACTAAGATTTCTCATGTGAATCTGTTTATTGAATACAGAGTTTAATGAAAGATATTGATTATCAGAAATTATCCAATCTAATTTTATAATAAAACCAAGAATCTAAAAGCGTGTTACTCCAGAAAAGCTTGCACACCGGGGCTGAGCAGGAGGACTCCGTGTACTCCCTGTCCTGACGACCACTGCTCACTGGGAAATGTGACATCGGCTGGTGGCATTTAGAGTCCCTTGCAGGGGAGGGGAGGGTGCCCGTGGAGCAGCTCGCGGCTCCTGAGGACGTGGACATCCACTATTTCCTCTTGGCACGTCCACCCTCTAAAGAAGCTCTAGAAACTTCAGTGTTGACAGGGATGGCAATGAGCGGAGACTGCGCAGGTGGGGTTAATCAGTGGCGATGACAGGCGCACAGGCAGGTGCCGGGACATAATGAGGACAGACAAGTGCGGCGGCCAAGGAGGAGCGGCGGAGGGAGGGGCGGCAGCGTCTGGGCTGCTTGTGGAACCAGAGCACCGGGAGGGCGCGAGCGTACCAGACCTTACTGAGGGAATAAATAACGTCCTTCCTCTGCAGAAGAGAAATTTCCTGTCGCACACAACCTTCGCCTAGACGTCTCCAGGTTTCCTATAATTGCATAACATAAACCCCCAGCTTGGAGTCTGCAGCGTGCGCCAGGCCCTGCACTGGGCTGTGTCGTCAGACCCCATTTTGCATGCGGGGAAACTGAGGCCCCAAGAAGCCGAGTCTTCCTGGTAACTCGCAGTAACCCGGTGCGTGGCGGTGCTGAGTGAGTGTTGTGGGGGCCGAGTTAGCTTTAGTTAATGCCACAAGATGACAAGAAAGTGTGAGGTCCGTTTTCAATGTAAAAAGACGGAAACGCTGAAATCTAAGGGAACAGACACTGCGCCATTCTGCCCTGACGCAAATGCCTGGGAGTAGGACGTGGAACGTGGCCAGGCTCTGCGGGGCGGCTGCTCACTGTGCCCGTTTCCAGATGATGGAACCCGGGCTCCACGAGCCCACGGGCTTGCCCCATTAACGGCCTCCTCCCTGCACCCCACACCATCGCATTGGGTATCCGTCCCTGTCTATGTCTGAGAACCCAAAGCCCGAGAGCAGGGCCGCAAGCTCACTAGGCTGGGCCTCTCCCTGAACCTGGCTCCATCCTCAGCCCTCGGGGTGGGGGATCCTCTCTGCCGGGGGTCCCAGTTGCCGCAGCGGTGTAGACAGCAGGTGAGTCACTCCTGAGCAGGGAGGAGCATGACGTTTCTTTGGGAGGGAGCATTTTCCAGAAGCCCCTGAGCTATGTGAATGGAAGCACATGCGTGTGCAGTGCCCGTAAAGTCCTTGGCCTTCTCTCTGCCTCCATCGCAGAGAAAGGGCTCTGAAGCCAGGGGTCAGTGACCAGCACACAGATGGAAACACCCACTGTGCAAATGATGGCCTCATGCACAGCGGGGCAGGTGGGGATGTTCCCTGGTGCACATGTAAGAACTCTGGAAGGTGCTGATTGTGCAGAGAAAAAATTCATATTTGTGCAGAATTGGGTGTGGGCAGCTTTGACCCAGTAAGTCTTCTATTTAGGTCAGGGCAGTTGTATGCATTTGAAAACCATGTGAAATGACAGTTTGTTAACATTGGTCACAGTAAAAAATGTGTGTATAAGTGTGTTCACATGTATGTGTGTGCACGCATATGCACTTGTGTGCATGTGCGTATGCATGTGTGTGCGTGTGTGCACATGCGTGTACGCGTGTGTGAGCATGTGCGTTACTAAGGAAGGAAGGGCCTGGCATCGATGAGAGAAGTGCCCCTGTCTGAAGACCATGTAGTGTCCCCGCGAACCTCGTCCCAAATACCCGGCCTTAAGTCAGATTCTCGAGCGCCGTGGAATGTTTCATTTTGAACTGTCTGACCTTAGTTTTCATCCCACGTGTATTACTAGGGATTCCGAGAAGACTGTTACAAGCAGATGTTCCAGTAGGAAAGGAGAAGGCAGTGGCCTGGTCAAAGGCCTCGGGCGTGCCGTGCTCGGGGCGAGTGCTGGAAAACATGGGGGTGGTGTGCACGCTGCCACGGCACCCCAGGCCCGGAGTGGCCATGGAGGCCCCACGATCCCAGAGCCGGCGGAAGCCCCAAGCTCCCTGGACAGACAATCGTCCTCAGACACAGTGACGTTACTTTTTGACATCAGTCAGCACGACCAGAAGAAGATCCGCCAGCCGTGCCCTTCCCAGAACACAGCGATGAGGAGCGTGACAGGGAGACTCCGTGTTTGCAAGTCTGAGATTTCCCTTTGAATACATGCTTTGTGAGTGGCTTTAGTCTATCTCTTGTACAAGGTAAACAATAATTACAGCCCAAAACTGGGAGTTGGACCAAATATGATGGCTTAAATTGCCAGTGTTGTTGTTTTGTTGTGATTCTTTGTTTCAGACTCTCCTTAGAGCGAGAGTGGGAGCGACATCGCAAGAGCAGCTGCGTTTCCCTGGAGGAGCCGCACAGGCTCTGCCGCAGCGGGTCGCGGCGGAGGACGGGTCGGTGTCTGCGCAGGGAGCTGCTGCTCTGGGGCGCCAGAGGATTCCCTGGGACTCTGGCCGGGACCGAAGGTGCCACTGACCAATGACGTCGTTTTTCAAAGCGCATGTGGGCTGGGGAATGGCTCCCAAGCTGGGCAGTCGTCGCGCACCCACCCTGGGAGACGCAGCTCTGCTAAGGGGTGGGCTCCGCCACACCCCACCACATACAGGCGAAGACGGCCTTGCACTAACCCAGCAGAAGCTTCTCGAATGTTCTCACTTAGACCTGCAGCTCTGGAACTGTGCGCTCTGGCCAGGGGCAGCTGATTTGAGGCTTGAGCCCCGCAGAGCACCTCTGGGGGCTGCTGAGAAACTGCGTCTTCATCAACAACAACAAAACTGTTATTAGTGACGGTTTCTTCCAGAAATTGCCGTTTCCAGAAAAGGCCACACATACGCTAGCCAGGGAAGAAAGCGTGGACTGAAACCTTTATTTCAGAAACCAAAAATCAAAGCGGAGGGTTCTGCTTTAGCGCTGACCGCCAGCAGCCCCCGAGGGCGAGGGTCCTGCCCCAGGAATGCGGGGGTCTGTAACGGGAGGCTAACGAGAAACGGGCTTATGAATAAAAGAAGGGCCCCGCTCCCAGCCTGCCAGGGCACACTCGCTCCCCTGGAACCCGGGCAGCCTTGATGGCAAAGCCACAATTGCTAATGACTCTGACGACTCTGCCAGGTAGGACCCTCCCGCGTTGGGAACCTGGTGCGCTTGTTACCGGGGAGCCTTTGAACGCTGTCCAGCCCTGCTCGGCGCTGAGCCATTTATAACAGAGATGAATGATGTCTGAGGCAGCCCCAGCAAGAGGGATGGGGCTGGAACAGACCGGCTTGCAAGCCTAAATGAGTGTGCTAATGTCGGGTATGCAGATTAGGGAAGCAGAGAGCTCTGGGGGCTCAAAGGCAGCAGCACTTGCCGGGGCCGATGTCACACGGGGACCTGGAGAGCCTGTCATCTGAAGGCCTGTGTCTCAGTACTTGATTTATTTCCATTATGAAGGGAAATTTTGCAGAACACTAGAATCATCATAATTTTTAAGTTGTGGTGTTACAGGCATCCTCATCAAATCCTGGGCTAAAAGTGACAGGAATTTGGAAATTTCTCAGAGGAAGAATGACTAGGGATGTGGACAGAGGCAGGTGAGAGTGTCTCCACCGGCAGCCCGTCCCCTGTGCGCGCACGGGGCCCCCGTCCCCCATCCGGCCCCCCCAGTTGGCACATGGGAACTATTAGGCCGCCAGCAGCCAGCCCAGCAGGCCCTGCCCCCGCTGCCAAGCAGCAAAAGCCGCAGCAGGTCCAGAGGGAGCTGGAATCCTATGAAACGCTGACACTCCTGATTGGTGTGCCCAGCGCAAGAGAAATTTGCATTGTAAAAACCCAGACGTTTCATTTAGAGCTGAGAACTTCAGTATATTTTTTGGTTTTGTTTTTGGAATGCAAATATTTGGCTATGACAAAAAAGAATGCAAAACTATTAAATAAATCAAAGTGGATGGTTTACAATTAAAATGCAGGAGGTCCGGCAAGTGAAGGCGCAGTTGGAAAACGATGGTCGCCAGATGGTGACCGTGGACGGTGAGACCTCGGCCTCTGGCCCTCCCTGGAGGGTGTGAGCCGTGGGGACGGTGCAGCCCCAGCTCCCGTGGGCGGCTGTCCCCTTCCTGCCGGCCACCTCCTCTGCCTGGGGACTGTGCCACCTCGGGGAGCAGCGGCCGTGGAGGCCACCGTGGCCGAGCGCACCTGCGCCCTGACTCGCGCGCCCATCCACGGCTCAGTGACGGGAGCCGGTCCTTGGACTCTGGTCTACCCCTCTGATCTCTGTGGCTTTGCACGTCCCTTTCCCTCCCCAGGACTCAGTTTCCTCTCAGGAAGAGCGTCGGCATTGGCCGTGGTTCTGTGGGCAGCCCCGCGCCGTGGTGAGCAACGTGCGACCTTCGCAGGGAACCTGCTCCAAGAGCGTGTTTGATCCTGCTCGGTGGAGAGAGTGGAGCCAAAGCCAGACGCTGGCGGACGAGGCACGGCCTGCACCACCCAGCCCCGCCCGACCTTCCCCAGGGACCCACGGAAATGCCGGCTTTGGCCGCACTGCCCAGGCCCCGGCTGTGTGTTCGGACACTCTGCCGCCAGGACAAACGGGACAGCCTGGCTTGCCGAGGGGGATTCAGGCTGAGGTTGCTCCTGCCTTTGCCAGAGTACACAGCGCTCCGCCAAGCAGGGTGCACGTGGATCTCGCGCGGATCGCAGGTCAGGGTGTCGCTGGCAGCCCCGTGTGCCCGGGGAGAGGCTGGAGGCAGATCTCCCAAGGCCGCCTCCGCCGTCAGAGCAGGGCCCAGACACGTCCTGGGGCCCTTTCTCTCCTCTGTTCTGTCTTTTCCTTTCTTGGTGTTTCCCCTCCCCCCCTCCTTGCTTCCTTCCTACCCTGCCCCCTCCCCCCCGCCCCCTCCCCGCCCCCTCCTGCCTCCACGCTTTCTCTCTTTCCTTCCTGCTTTATTTGTGCGTCTATTAATAAATAGCCTTTTATTCATTCTTTCTATTCATTCCCTCACTCACTCTCTGTCCTTCGTTCGTTTGTCAGGATACTCGACCTGACAAACGAATAGTAGTTAACGCACGAGCTGAACACACCTTCCCGGCGCCTGGGGGCTCTGGCCTGGGCCTCTCCGGCAGTGACTCTCCGTGCTGGTGACGTGGCGGGCGGCCGTGCGGGTCCAGAGGGCGCCTTCACAGCCTCATCACTTGTTTCTACTTGTGGGCACCCCCCAGGGCTGGCCTTGTTGTCAGTCCTTCAGGTGTTTGAAAGGGCGACAGGCTCAGGTCTTTCCTCGGCTCAGGACTGCTGGTGGCCGCCTCTGGCAGCCGAGCAGCTCCGTCCAGCGCAGGCCCTGGGGTCCGTCTCCACCTGCGCTTCCTGCCCCAGCGCCTGGCTCAGGCCCCGGCTCCGCCGGCTCAGCCTGCTCCGTCCTGCACCCGCTTCCCTGGGCTGTGTGGGGCGTAGCCAAGGCCAGCCTGGTGGGAAGAACTGGGACTTCCCCATGGCGGGTCGTGGCGGTCCCCTCCCCTGGCTAGGCCGGGAAAGCCAGCCCCACGGGGCTCTCGCAAGGACAGAAGCAGACCCAGTAAAACAGCCCTTCCCACACTTGGCATTTCAAGCCCTATTTAATTGTGAGACCGAATGAAGGGCGCTTCAATTATTTAAGCCTCTAAATTTAGATTTTACTAAGTATTTGTCAAAAGGCTTCAACCGCAAGGCCCTGAAGCCCAGATCCTTTTTTAGTTGACTTGAAAAACACGTTTCCTTGGCGATGGACACCACTCCCTGGCCCAGCACAGTGGCCGTGTCCAGGCGGCTTTGCCAGGGACCTCTTGGGTGGGTGTGGGGCAGCGCCCCTCCCAGAAGGGAACAGGGTCCCCACCGGGACGGCCGCTGGGTCCAGCAGAGGGGTCCCGCCCCGTGCAGTGGGGGATTCACATCCGGAATGTTCACCGGGACCCCTTGCCGGGGGCTGCTTCACCTGCACCGGCCTCCTTTCTTTACCTGTCTTGCCCCGACTTACAGCTTAAAACAGTAAAAAAAAAAAAAAAGTCATAAGATGGGAAATGTTTGATCTGAGAGAAAGATCCAAGTGTCCACCCTTCTCACACAGGTGTCCAACCAGGGCATCGTCAGGAAACAACTGGTAAATCACAGACCATTATCACAAAAAATTGCCAAAAACCCTCAATTCCTTCAGAATTGTGTCTTACTTATAAGAGCGGCAGGCGGGCAGGGTCTCATTTTTTCCTGCTGCTATATACGAAGTACACAAACTCTTCCCTTTTATTATCTGAGCTATTTGAGCCACTCAATAGTGTTTTCACTAAAATGTTAAAAATAGGTCACAACTTTCTTGATCTACGACTTCCCCAGACTGAAATGCTAACAAGATATTTTTAATCAAAAGGCAGCTTAAAAGACAGTAAATTTCGAAACAGGGAAGTGATAGGTCACGTAGAATTGCTTTGAGGACACACTGCGGACGGGAACTGAGCGTGAGCTACACAGGGCCAGACGGGCACGTGTCCCCCAAGCTGCGCAGCCTGAATCGCAGCTCTGTGTGGCCCCGGGCGGGGCACAGGTGGCTTCGGAGGGGCTGACCTGGACGTGCCTGCACGTGCCCGGTGGCTGCCAGGGGACTCTGCCTGCAGGGGCCATCCTGTGCACCTGTGTGAGGCGTTCTGAAGGGCACAGCTGCTCAGGACGGCCATGACTGGTCAGCAGGTCCAAGGGAACCGAGCCCGGCACAGCGCTGAGCCTGACTCAGACCCCCCACCCCCAAACCTCCTAACAGAGCTATTGATTCTGCCTGCAGGACCGGCTTCCCGAGCACGGGACCCTTGCTGGCCAGCAGGGCCCTGTGCCATGTCGCAGGCCCCACCTGCTTCTGTCCTCACCTGCCCAGCCTCACCTAATGGGCTAAAATGCTATTTGTCCCTAGGGTCCTTCCTGTCCTTCCTGTCCTGGGCACCACCAGCAGAGGTATGACGGCCCTCAGGATAGGAGCTGAAAGGCCATGCTGGCGCGGCCAGAAGGAAGGTAGAAAGAAGCGAAGGAGGCAGGGCGGGGGGAGGCCGTCTCTCCAGACTCTCCACTGTCTCCCTCGGTCGTCCGCTCTTGGCTGAGCCCCAGAGCTGGAGGCTGGGTCCCGTGGATGCAGCCAGGCCTCCGCCTCTCATGGTGGAGAGTAGTGTGACCCACCTGGCAGATCCAGGGAAGGGACAGGGGAGGGACAGGCAAGACCCAGTGATGGGGAGGAAGGGGAGGTGCCCGTGGAAACCGGGTGCACACCGCGTCCAGGTGGGCCCTCTCACTAGCTGACAGCTCCCTGAGGAGGCCTGAACTCTGATGGATTTTCTTTTGGAGTTGTAATAGGAAAACACAGAGACACGTACATGAATAAGGTGGAGTTATAAGGAAAGAGCTGCAACTACATGGAAAATTCACTGATTTATTCTTCAACTCGGGACAGTCATTCAGGCTGTGCTTCTGGAGGCTTAGGGTGCGCCAGGGCTGTGCGGTGGAGGGGCAGGTGGGTAGGTGGGCAGGTGGACAGGTGGGGACGCTGGAACGGAAGCTCGAGAACCGGCTAGAGGGTGGGAGGGGCGGCAACAGCCCCGTTCAGGCACCGGCAGGCGAGGCCGGGCCGCCGAGGGCTGCCCTGGCTCACGGAGACTGGAACCAGAGCGGAGGAGGAAGTGTGAAGTCGTTTGAACTCGTGTTCCTGACTGTCAATGCCTTCTTGCATGTTTAGCGACATTTTATAGTTTTAATTTAAGATTTCTTGATTTCTTTTCTGTGTGTGAGTGGGAGACAGGGAGAGATTGATCGATCTAGAGGCTTCTGCCAGACTCACGGGAGGCCTGGACCCAGCTGGAAAGTCTGGTGGGCCAGGCCCCGAGAGCCGCCCCCGGGGGTGCGGGTGCCAACGGCACTCCTGTCCCTCTGCCTCGTCCCAGCTTCCCTTTCCTGGAGGCCTCCGAATCCTTTACCGACCATGAGCACAAAGACAGCGAGATCGGGGATGCGTCTGCAGCAGCCTCAGGCCTCCCAGCCACGCTTCGCTTGGCCTGTTCCTCCCGGTTAGTCCGCTTTCTGCCGTGGAGCCTGCGACTCCCGTAAGGAATCATCAGCGCCGCATCGGAGCCCCAACTTCGGACCCCAATTCCTCATATTAAAAACAAATGCAGCTAATTTTACTACTTGCAGTTCAGCTTTGGGAAAAGTCTAATATCCATAGTCGGTCAGACCCAGGACAGGAGGGAAAAGCCGCCCTTCCAAAGTTCCAGCTGCGGCATCGGGGTGTGCTAATGACACTCACCTGCAGCTCCACGCGAACTAATTATAACTCTTAATTATACTTTCAATGCAAAGTGGAAGGTTTTAGGTAATGGAGTCTGTGTGGTTTGCATTTTAAATAAAAGTCCCTGCGCCGGGCAGAGCGGCAGGTGCAGCGGAGGCTGCAGGGAAGCCCCCAGCCCCGCCCTGCCGGGCCGGCAGCCTGGCCCTCCAGGGGGGACGGGCCACCCCTGCCAGGAATGCGTCTGTGATCTCGGGCACCCACCGCGCTGTCGTTTCTCTTCTCCCGGGAGGCAGGAAGAACGTTGCCACAGGGCGAGGCCGGCAGGGCCCACACGCCCAGGGACTCAGCCCAGGGGCAGCCTGGCCCAAGCCTGAGGCTGGGTTAGTACACCTTGTCTTTTTCCAGACTGTTCCTGCTCCTCTTCCTCCTCCTTTTCCTCCTCCGCCTTCGGGGACATCCCTGAGTGTCCTCACCGTGGCCTCCTGCTGGCATGGCCACATCTCCCGGCGTCTTTTGAATGCCTGTCACAGGTCTCCAGAATGGAGAAAATATTGTTTCAAAGAAAGAATAAATCAGATGTGACCTTTGAGGCAGCAGCGAAATCAGCCTGCGGGAGGTGGGTTTGACTGTCAGCGCAGGGTGAGGGGAGTGCCCGGCAGGCTCAGGGGTCAGAGCACTGGGGGGGCGGAGGACGGGGCCAGGACACAAGCAGGCCCACCTGGAGAGCAGTCGGGCCAGCCCCGGAGGGTGGACAAGCCCCGAGGCTGTGGACACTGTCACATGGGGCTCCTCCACCCAGGAGGGGACCAGCAGGCCGACTGTGGGGGCGGGGGAGCCACACAAGGGCTGTGCCCTCCGTTCAACCAACACTGACGCTGGACGGACCCTCACTGGCACGCAGCCGACCCGCACTCAGGCGAGCACACTGGGAATGTGTGGAGGACACGCGCCCAGGCGAGCACGGGGAGGTGGTGGTGGGACCTGAGCTCGGGTGAGCACACACTGGGGTGGGAATGAGGGTCAAGCCACAGGGGCGATGGCGCTGGAATTAGGACGTGGCGCCCACAGAGCAAAGGCTGGAAAGCAGGGTCTGGAGTGGCTGTGTCAGAGCAGCAATGTGGTCGCCTCTACCAGGTGAGCACAAGGCTCTCATCTGCAAACTTTCAGAAACGAGAATGGAAAAGCCTTCCCATGGAAGCACCCAATCCGATGATGCC
Source organism: Indri indri (assembly GCA_004363605.1). Taxonomy (NCBI): domain Eukaryota; kingdom Metazoa; phylum Chordata; class Mammalia; order Primates; family Indriidae; genus Indri; species Indri indri. Next base: position 13,178 of record RJWJ010012705.1, read on the forward strand.
TGGGGGTCTTCACCTGCATGGAGCAGAGAGGGTACGGGAGTCTGTTGAGAGAGACCCAGGTGTGGGGAAGGAGGGAGCACGGTGGGTCCCCGGACAGGTGTGGCCCGGGGGATGAGGGTATGGGCTGTAGATCCTGGAAACTGACAGAGCAGCCAATGAAGCTTCAGTTGTCTCACTGATTGGGGGCGGGTTGGGAGGGACTGGGCTCTGGGAGACGAGGAGTCTCCTGTGGTCAGTCAACCTCCGCGGAAGGGCTGGGGTTGGTGGGTTTCCTCTTCCTGCTGTTCGACTTCCCTGCCGTCACGGCGGCTACAGGACCATTGCACAGGTGGACAGACAGACACAGCAGAGCGCACAGAGCTCCTGTGTGATGGAAGCCAAGCGCCGGAGGAGAAGGGGACAGAGAGCTGTCGTCAAGATGTTACCGGGACTTTCTGCTTCCTCTGGGGGCAACAATTGAAATAGACTTTTGTTCTTGAAACCAGTTATGACGCATTGTTCCATAAATATCTCTAAGGGGAATGGATAATGCCACCATCTTTCAACTCAGTCCCACAAACTTTGAGATCCGCTGCTGTGCCAGGCTGAGACACCCAGGGGAACGTGCAGGGGTGCGCAGCGTGCTTGGGCGGGTGCGGCTACGGCCGCAGGCTGGGAAGATGGCCCAGGAGACAGTATGAGAACGGGGTGGGGGGGGGCACCAGAGAGCTTCCTGGGGGCACTGAGCACTTGGGGTCCACGCAGCAGAGTCACTCCAGGCTGCAGGCAAACCCTCGCTAGAACCTCGACCTCCCCGACCCCGGCTCTCGTGGCCACCCTGAGAGGCTAGGATGGGAAAACGGACTTCCCACAGCAAGGCCAGCAAGGTGGGAAGCAATTTACAAGTGTGGCCGTCCATCCCCCCTTAGATTACATATCTAGACAGATGTGGCTGACTGCAATCCCTGGAAAATACTTTTAATAATCACCTGAGTGAAGTCCCAAGGACCTATGAGAAGCAGCCTATTCAAACACCAATGCCACTCATCTTTAATGAGAAAATAGAACCTCTCAGCCTTAGTAGTCTGGAATTAGAGAATACACTGGTCGATATTCTGTCATTTTCAAAATAAAATAAGGAAAAACCATTCAAAAACTGCATGCGATATAATTTTCCTGGCCCTGGTCCCGAGAATGCATTGGCACCATCTGCAACTGCTGCTCCTTAGCGGGTGGCGGTGTCACCCTCGTGATGTATGGCTCAATAATGCCACGCCAGCTGGCAAGACACATTTTGGGGATTCAGGCCGTGTAAGTCAGATCAAAAAAAACTATCAAGATAGATAGCATGATAGGAAGATAGAGGAATTTTTGATAAGGTGCTAAGAATGCAGCGCGCGCGTGTGTGAGCGCACACGAGTGCACCTGTGTTTCCGAGGGGTAGAAAGAGCAGATGTTGACACATTGGGGGGAGGCTACACACCACCCAGGTGAGATCACTGTGGGATTAGAAACCCCCAGATCTGGTGGCCATGTCACTGTCACGGGTCCAGCCTTCCCTCTCGCTCAAACTCAAGCCTCCGTTTACGCATCTGAAGTTCGGGCAGGCTGATCCCAGAATCCCCCTGGGGTTTTGCAGAGAATGCCAAGGGGCCGTCAGGATCATTGGAATTGCCGTGCACAGAACGCGCCTCAGTGCCCTCATCTTGGTGGCCGCGTAATTCAGTAAGAATCACCCTCGTCCCAAATAGAGATTCAAATATAGTCCACGTGTTCGGCTACCACCAAATCTACAGGAAGATTTGGACAAACACGTACCGAGTTCATAAATGCGAGGTCACTGCCTGTTATTATGGAAGTTATTGGCAAGATGTATTCACTTCATGAAGCTGGGAACTTGTTCAGAGGCCGCTGAGTGTGGACAGCAAGACAGCTTTTCACAGCGGAGACGATCTCTCAACCTCCGTGTACGGTTTTTAAATTCCTACCTTGTCAGGCTCCGCCTGAGCATCGAGACTAGTGTCATCGACCGGGGAGGAAGGGGAGAAAGTCCCTAACCATAGACATCGGCCACTCTGCATCTTTATGTAATTTATAATTATAAATACATAATTTGAAATATAAAGTTATGTAATTATAGCTATTAAAATAATTGTTAGTATTTGTAACGTATGTTGAATTTCTGTAATATGCTCATGAATTTTGTACGCTATGGAAAAGTTTCTGAATCCAGTGGGGTGTGTCCTCGTAAAAGTGAATTATATTAATAAAAGACCCATTTCTGATTCCGGCAGGTCTCAGCCTCTCCCCTGTTGACCGAGCCCGCAGCTTGTGTAAGGAAAGCTCACATCAGATCAAGGAACCGAGCTCTCGGTGAATGTGCCCAAAGTGCTTTTTGCTGGCGAATGTAACACAGCGTGAGTTGGCGCATGGACTTCAGCTCCCTTTCCAAACTCCCACTCGGCTTCTCTCGTCACTCCGCAGAAACAGCGACTCGGGATGGCGGCTTCATTGTCGCCACACAAAGCAGGAGTACGTGCAAGCCTCTCTAGCACACGTTCACACTTGACTGAGTAATTCTTCTAGAAATCTATATTTACATACCGGCACCGAGCTTTGAGATTCTCAAAATGAATGTGTTAGCTAAATTCACCGTGAAGAATTCAGCTAATGTTTTTTAATTTTTATTTTTTGACAGGGAACATGATTATAAGGAAAGCTTCATGTTCCTCATAAGTCTACATTTCTAAATTCTCTGGAGTATGATACTTTCCTAAAAATAACGTGAAAGTGAAAACGCAGACACAGAATAGCTTGCAGACGAGTGCAGACCCACCGACTCCAGCGACGCCGCCTGTGTGACCTCCCAGACCAGCAGGAATGTCCCTCCCAGGAAACGTGTTCATTAGAGTTCATTACAGGTTGTATCTGTTGTTGTCCTTTCGGAGTCTCCAACCCTGACTTCAACCTGCCCCCAGGAGGGCCAGCACCTGGGGCGGCTCTGCCGGGAGCCCACAGCGATTCGGCTGGGCACCGCCTGCCTAGAGCTTCCCAACAACCACACAACTCTTTTTTGTGTGTCCAAGTTTAAAAACGAGAAAGGAAAGGAGGAAAAATGCAAAACTAAGCAAAGATCGTTCTCCCCCAGGTAAAGCTCGCTGTGAGCAGCAGAGACCTGGTCACTGTGGGTCCCCGGGAGGGAGGCGGGTGCTCCACAGGTGCCCCGTCCCAGGGGCCCAGGCCGGCCGATCCTCCCAAGTGCAGCCGCAGCTTTGCTCGTTGGGTTCTGGCTGGGTGGGAGCTCCATGGTCACTGGAAGACTCAGCTCCCACGGGGTCCCCACAGCGTCACTGGCCCTCTGCACTCCCTGGCTGCAGAACACAAGCAGCCGAGTGGTCTCCAGGGTGGGGGCACCCCAGAGCACGAACATGCCCTCGGCCCTGCTGTGGGGATGGTTCCTCAGCCCACAGCCCACTGCCCTGCTGGGGTCCCCAGAGGGGCTCTCCTCCAGGGTGCGAGGAGGGCAAGGCGGAGGTGCTGCTGTTGCTTTAACGCTGGATTCCGCCATTCACAGAGCTGGCCTTGCTCACGGCCCCGTCGCTCTGTGGCGTGGGGTCTGTGGGTCTTAGGTGAACGGTAGGAGCATGTGGCTGTCAGCTTTTTCCTTAATGCACGCCCCTCCCTAGGAAAATAAAAGCTGGCAACCCCGTACATCCTGTGGTTCCTCAAATTTTATTTGAAATGTTGCTGCTCTTTGAAACCCAAAAGTCTGTTCTGTAAGGATCACAAATGCTTGCTTAAGAAGCCACGGAATGAGGTTCCTCTGAGGCTCTTCCACGTGCAGACAGAACACAGAGAACACGGTGCCTTTGTTCTGAGATTAAGGACATGATAAAATCAGGCAAGGGTGAGGTGGAGAGTCGGGGGCAACGAGGACAGCAACAACCCAGCATTGCAGTGACAGAAGCTGCCCAGCTGACCCCTGGGGTGGGCAGCCCCCGCTCTGCCTCCTCACTGACTCCGTCGGCTCACAGAAACCCGGCAGGGCAGGATGCAGTGGCCCCTCTGCACAGAGGACGGGCCCAGCAGCGGAGGCCTCACCAGGGCGGGGTTCTGAGCTCTGCAGCGATGCTCCTTCCCGACTGGCAGCCTCTGCCCCGGCTGTCGCTGTGGGCTCTGCTGGCGCAGTTGCTTGTCCTGTGAAGAAGTAGCTCCGACGGCCCAGGGCTTGAGTGCGCGCTTGCTGGGCACAGCCCGCCGCAGGGTTGCTGGGCTCCCGCATCAGAGCAAGCGCCTGGACACACAGCAAACTGCAGACTCCCTGCCCCGCCCCGTGTCCTGTGGCCCAGGGACCTCCTGGGCTGTGCCCCCCATCCTGGACCCTGCTCTAAACCCCACACCTCTGGGGCCCAGGCCCCTGCCAGCCAGGACTCCAGCTGCCCCCTCCCGCGGCTTCCCCACTGTCCCTCCCAGCGCACAGCCTGGCTCTCCCCACTCCCCTGCCTGGGGCACCTGCCACCCGCGCAGCGGGTCTGTCCTTAGAGACACCTGCTCCGCAGCCGCGCCCCGTGGACCCCCGGACTGAACAGCTGTGTGAACTTAGTCGCTTCTCTCTCACCCCAAGGCCCAGTTTAAACTTCCGTAAGTGCGGATTGTGTCGCCAGCATTGCGAGGTTGTTGTAGGGATTAAAAATGTAAAGCACCTGTTTTGGTGTCTGGCTCATAATAAAAACAGTCTTCCTTCAGAGTCCTTCAGAGAGTCGGGAGGCGCGCCCCTTCAGCCCCCCGCTGAAACGTCCTGTGCCAGCTTCCCCACCCGGGATTCACGCCCTGGTGGCCACTGACAGAGCAGGTCCCTCGTCACCCGAGGCTCCTGGTGTCCACTGCAGCTTCCCCGCGGCACAGCTGTACCCGGTGCTTTTTCCTGTGATTTAAATATCTGCACTCGTCCTTGGCTACAGAAAAGATTTTTTTTTCTTTGTTTTCATTTCTGGTGTTCTGGATTATGAATATGCATCCATTATCGTAATTCTCTGGCTTCTAACAGGCTTTAACCAACGAGGAAGCTGCTTATTCTAAGAATCTTTAACCAACTGTCACAAAGCCCGTGGCCGGCCATTCTGTCTCGGTGTTAACGTCTCCAGCGCGAGCAGCGCAGAAACGCAGGCTGTGGCTACACATCGCACTTCGGATTATGATTGAGTTCTATTAATTTCACTAAGGCAAATTCTCGGCAGTAACAGTTTTGTCCTTCTCAATGAAACGCCTGCAGCAACCAGACACCGGGGTGGGGTAATGCAACCGTGGTGTGAAACTGACCACTCGCCTTGCGTTTTAATCGCCCACAGGAAGCAGCGGGTGACGGTGCAGCCGTGGGGAGGTTGGGGCCCCAGGGTGCAGGCAGGGGACCCGCGAGTCAGGGCGTGAAGCCCTCAGCCCTCATCTCTGCGCAGTGCCCTTGGAGAGAAATAGGGTGCTCGTGCTGACGGTCTGGTTCGGTGACGTCGGTGACATCAAAGTCCGTCATTTCACCCCGAGGAGGGGTCCTGAGCCTCGCGGACAGCCTGTCAGACTCTCCGTACAATGCGTTGTTTGTGCCTTCAGATCCGCCCTCTCTTCATCTCTCCGAAGGTTTAGGACAAGTTTCCACCCTGGGTGTCCTCAGAGCTGAAGTTCTCTCAGCAGATACTTTGTTGCATTGGGGCTGTTTCTGCTAGCTGGTGACCTGATTAAACCAAAGCGCCTTTACATAAAGCGAAGCATAACCGCTTCTAATTGCAAATTTGGATCTCTGAGGATTACGCTTTCCTAAATCAGGACGTATATTTTTATATATTTAGATTTTTATTTCAAAAAATTCTGGCAAAATGGTGCATTCAGATCATTTTTCTTACTCAAGTGTGAACATGTAGAAGCAACTTAACCTCAACCAAGCATTCATTCTGGATATAAAAATGATTCAGTTATGCGAATGACTGGGTTGCTTTTGTGAAATGTGGCTCTCCTTGGAGAAAGTGGCCAGTATTTCAGGCAATTGGATCAATTTAGCAGCAGCACATTCATCCCAGGCCTGACGGTAGCATTTCAAAGCGAACATACTAGAAATCATCCCTGAATGCAATGCGAGTCTGCTCAGGAGCCGAGAGGTTAAGTTCTCAGGGGGCTGGACCTGAGGGGAGAGACAATCAGTGCAACAACCACCAGTCAGTGACGGGCGTCGGCTGAGGACTCGGAAGCGTGGGTGTGAGATTAAATGTGACTGATGCTCCTGCCTCGCTCCCCGGCCAGCGCCCAGCTGTGCTCGGAGCAGGTCGCTGTGGTCAGGCCCACCCGAAACGCTGGCCGGTGGGCGGACGGACGGTCCATCTATTCCGGCCGGCCTCGCTGTGGAGGGCTGACTTCAAGTTTTCCCAGCCGGATGGTTTTCTTTAAAATGTGCTTAAGAAAGAAAAATGAGCGAAATCTCAGAAGGTACAACTGCATGTTAATGCTCCTCTGTCAAAATACTGCACTGTCTAGACGCAGCCGGACCCTGGGCTTTGGAAATCCATCTCCTCTGAATCTATATTCCATCAAGCAGCTTTTACAAAATGTATCAAACTTGAGGGGGAAAGCCAATAATTGCAGTGTTGGAAGATTCCATTTAAATACTAAACGTGGTCAAGGGCCATCCGGGTGAACTCCAGGTGAAAAAATTCAGCTCTTGTGGAAATTTTAGCTCTAAGTCTAAATGATTTTATATTCAAAAACAAAAAAATGTCATCCCCCTGCTCTAAAGCTCTCAGTGCGCCCAGAGAGCCTGTGCCCTGATTCTGACGAGGGGGGTGCACGGGCGAGCTCCGTGCGGGCCCTGGGGACCGGCCACACCGAACTGACTTGAGACCCTGCGGCGGTGAGATCTGCATTGGCGTATCCGGCTTTCCGGGGCTTGCTGGGCGGGAGCGTGTCCAAGGCGGGAACGGGCTCATTTCCTCTCCGAATAGCAAGTGCTTCCACGGCGCCTCCCAGAACAGCTCAGGATGGACGGCGCTGACGTTCCAGTTCCTCCTGTGACTGCGTATTTCGCAGCAGCTTTGAGGTCTCCCGCTAAAGACAGAACGTCAGCAACTAAACCTTGTCCCTGACGCTGTCCAGCTCACGAGACCCATTTGCTCTAATGCTAAGCAGAGTCTGTGTCTCTGGAGAAGTCACCCCATTGGCTCCTGGTCACCTGTCAGACAGAGGGAGGTCACATCCCCACTTCCGTCATGCCTTCCTCGAGGTGGACAGGCCTGGGTGGTGGGACCTGGGAACCGCGTGCCCTGGCTGATCACCACCACCGAGACAGCCTCCCCTGTAACAGAAATGTTGTCATGTGTCAGAGAAATTGGGAGGAACCCGTGGAGGGGAAAGCGGGTGGCGGGGGCAGGAAACGGGGCAGAGAAGCCGAGGAGAGGGCGTCGGTGCAGCCGCAGGGCTCGTCCACTGTGATCTTTCCTGGATGCGCAGACTTGCACAACCGTCACCACCAGCCGGTTTTAGGGCATTTCCAGCACTCCTGGGCATTCCATCACACCTGCCTCCTGTCAGTTCTAGATCCCACCCCAGTTCCGGAAAACCACTTGCCTTTCCGTCTGGCTCTATCCATGCGCCTTTTCTGGACGTGTCGCAGGAATGGAACCACGTGACGTGGAGCCTTGTGCATCAGACGCCCCCTCATTTTGCGCCTTCACCCGCCACATACGAGAGGGTGCCGTGTGTGAGCTTTCGTCTGCATTAGTAGTCAACGCCTTTTAATTGCTGAACGGTATCCCATAACATGACTATCCCACATGCTATTTATTTCAGCAATTTATGGACATTAAGATTCTTTCCAGTGTTTGGAAATTGTGACTAGTGCTGCTGTGAATATTACGTGCAAGTTCTTACACGGAGACACAGATACTTTTCCCTCGGGAAGGTTCCTAGGAGCAGAATCACTGCGTTGTATTTTAAGCAGAAGGTCACCTTTCCAAGAAACTGCCCAACGATTTCCCAAAGTGGCTACACCATTTTGCGTTCTCACCGGCACCAGCAACATACAAGGGTTCCAGTTTCTCCTCATTCTTGACAAAAATGTTGTATCGTCTGTGTTCTTCATTATACCACTCTGCTAGGCATGTAGTGGCATCTCCTTATCAAATTTAATTTGCATTTCTCTAATGACTATTAATAACACCTTTTCAGGAACTTTTCAGCCATTTGTATGTGTACATATATATATATTTTATTTTGGTGAAATCGCTATTTAGAATTTCTGCCCATTTTTTAAACTGTCTCCTTGAGTTGTAAGAGCTCTTTAGGTATTTTAGATGCAAGTTCTTTATCAGAAACATAATTTTAAGATATATTTCTCTAGTCTGTGCCACGCATTTTCATTTTCTTAATGATGTCTATTGAAGCACAAAAGTTTTTAGTTTCGATGAAGCCTAAATTATACATTTTCTTCTTCCGGATTGTGCCTTTATTTTTGTACCTAAGCACTCTTTGCTTAATCCAAGTTGGTGAAGAATTGATCCTATATTTTCATCTAGAATTTCTATTTTAATCTCTTACATAAAGTGTATGGTCCATTCTGAGTAAGTTTTTGTCAGTTGTGTGCAATAAGGTATATAGTAATATATTTGTGTGTACATATATATATTCGCATACGGATGTAGAATTGTTCCAGCGTTACTTATTGAAAAGTCTGTCTTTGCCCCACCGAACTGCACTTGCACCTTGGTTGAAAATCTGCGGATCTGAGACGTAGGGTCCTCGTCTAAACGCTCAGCTCTGCTCCACTGACCTGAACATGCCCCAGTTGTGCCGAGCACAGCAGGCCGATGTGCTGAAGCCTCAGAGTAATGTCAGCATAAGGCAGAGTAGGTCCTCCAACCCGGCTCTTCTTCAAAACAGTTGGGTTATTTTCTGTCCTTTGCATTCCCTTATAAATTTCAGGATCAGCTTGAGAGTTTCTGTTGTAAAGTGTGGCAGGCATCGTGGTGATGCCACAGAGCAGTCGGGGGAGCCGCCACCTCTTCCGCCGTAATCGCGGAATGTCCTCGGTGCTTCTTTAGTCTCTCCGCCACGTGTCGCGGTCTCGGTGCGCAAGTGTTCTGCTTCCTGCGGTGAGTTCACTCCTCAGTATTTTATTCTTTTGATGCTATTGTGAACGCGATAATTCCCCTAATTTTATTTTCAGATTGTTCATTGCTCACATATAGAAATGCAGCTAATTTTTCATATTGATCTTGTTGTACGACATTGCCAAACCGGTTTATTATTTCTAGTATTTTTTCCAAATTCTGTAGCATTTTCTTTATACAGGATCATGTCATCTTCAAATAAAGATAGTTTTACTTCTTTTCTAATCCCGATGGCTTTAGCTGTGCTGCCCTGTGATCGTGCTGTGTGACAAACATTTTTCAAACACTCTCTTCACGCCTGACACACGGTAGATACTGAAATAACTTCTGAAACGGGGGGTATGGGGCTCGCTCTGCTCCAGGACACAGGCTGAAGACACAGAGAGGTCGATGTGAGGTGGGCAAGCCCTTAAGCTCGTGGACAGAAGAATGTGCTCAGCATTCCCAGAGGTGAGCTAAGATGTGGCCAGTGCCACAGGGAGTGGCGATGTTTATTGCGCATATTCGATGTTCCAGGCAGGCGCCCAGTGGTTTGCGTGCGTCACGACATGTAGATCCGTCCCCTGGAGAGCTCCGGTAGGAACCAACGGTATGTGTCCACCACCGCGGTAAACACCAGTTTGTTTGCCTGAAGGTTGTGCCCAGAGGGGACAGGAGTACACAGAGCCCAACCTGCCTGGCTCCCGAGGCCGCCCACAAACACCCAGCCAGGACACTCGCCGGGTCCCACAGGATTCCAGGACTAGAGAGGCACATCTGACAGGAAGCCCAGGAAAGGCTCCAGGGAGGTGGTTCATGAAAGGTAAGTCCAATTTCAGGGCCACCCTGGGAAGAGACAGGAGCACAGGGACACTCGTCCAGGTGGACTGTTGCTGCCTGGAGGGGCCTGGGGTCCGCAGCTTCGCTGGTCCTGCCCTGAGTCTGGGCTGCTCTCATTTGACTCGTGTCCTCGGAACGTACAGAGCTGAGGCTGCGTCAAGTCCACGCTTCGCCTTAAGAAGGCCTGGAAACTTCCACATTGCCCTTTGGAGACCAGAGAAGCTATCTAGTAAGTCCGTCTGCCCTGCTGGGGCACCGCCTGTTGAGGTCACATGGAGAAGCCAACAGGGAGAGACCCCGAGACTGCAGGGGAGAGTGACCCCCAGCCCCACCTGGCCTGCGCCGACGCAGACCCTGTGACAACCAGCGGAAGGAACGCCAGCTGAGCCTGCCCAGGCCGCAGAGCTGCGAGTACGTGAAATGTCCAATGTCGTTCCAAGTCGCCGAGTTTCAGGTGGTTTGTTCTGCAGCCAGATGTGACCAGATGCTCACAAAGGCAAGGATGCAGGTGGCCCTCTGAGGAGCCACAGGTGGCCCTGCTTGGGGGACACTGGGTGACACATGCAAGGTGACACATGCAGACAGCACGATGCCAGGCCAACGGGTGTCTACTCCAGAAAGGCCACCGTAGATGTCCACTAAAGGTGTCGGAACAGTGAGGTCACATGACAGCCTGCACCCAGGGGAGGTGCAGCTGGCGGTGTCCAGGCGACGGTCGTTGGGGAGAGAGGCTGCCGAGGCTCGCGGGCAGGGCTCTGCCTGAGGCCAAGGGGCCAGCGCTCATCTCCGGGACGGAGCACGGAGCCGGGGGGGTCTTCTTCCCGGCAGAGCCATCGGCAGAGGAGCCCGTCTCCATCTGTCCCTGATGGCTCCAACTGCCCCTTCCCAAATACACAGAGACTGTCCATTCCCAGGAGGGCCTCAGGCACAGGACCCAGGTGCCACTGAGCCCACGGAGCACCAGCTCAGCTCTCTCATCGCGGGAGGGTGCACGTCACACCCCTGGGGGCCCGGTGCCCAGAGGCTGCTACTCGGGGTGCGGCTGGTCTCCGTCTCCTGGAACCTGCATAGGGTGGCTGCAGCCAGTGAGCTCGGGGCTGGCGGGGGCTGGCGGGGGGTCGGCGACGAAGGTGAGAAGTGGTGTGCTGCCTGGTGCCCTGAATGGGCTCCAGCTATTCTGCACGTCTCCATGTCTTGCGTGGCAGGACACACAGAAACTGAGGACATTTCCGAGGTCCCCTCAGCATGTGTGTGGAGCCAGCCAGCAGGATCACGCCAAGATGGCCCAGGCAAACGGGAGTCCATTGGCTGTGTGGGCCAGACTTGGGTCTGCAGGGACCTCCAAAGACCCTTCCAGATCCCCCAGCCCGACCACACACAGTCTGAGGCTTTGCCTCCCAGCCGCTCAGAGAGAGAGGAGGGCGGGAACCATTGTCCTGAGCTTTCTCCAGCAGGAAACAACAGGGCATCTTAGAAATTCTGGAATTACGAATACACTCAGGGAGGTCAGGAAGGGTATGCAGGGCTCCTGGGCTGGGGTGCTCCAGAGGCAACAGCAGGACAAAGCCAATGTCCTGGGGTCTTCACGCTCCGAACTGAAGCAGCTTGAGCCAAGGCCGGGCTCCCCAACGAATCCCTTGGTGTCCGAAGGCAAGTGGGGCGGATGGGCCTCCCGGGAAGCCTTGTCGGCTTCTGAGGAAGAGGAAGGATGGAGCCTGTCCCCGTCCTCCAGGGACACTCCAGGTCTGCTCGGAGCTAGAGCTCAGGTTCCTGAATTCCTGCTGCCCTGGGGCACTGTCCCAGGCGTGCACAGCTGTGAGCACAGTGCGGTGGGGAGCGTTTGCCCAGCACACCCTGCTCTGCCGCCGCCGCCTGGTGCAAAATGCAGTGGCCCTACGGCATCTTAGGTCCTGCTGTTGGTGGTCTCCTTTCCTGTACTTGGTGAAGAAGGCTCAGCCCAGACGCCGTCCACAGCATCTGCACGGCCAGCTGGAGAAGTTAAACCGATAATTACCTCCGTGTGCACCGTGGTGAGCCAGCTATTACAGCAGATTAATTACCTCCAAAGTGTGTGCTGAGTGACATTGAAACCGCGGGAGAGCGTGTGGGCTGGAAATCTGAAACAAGAACTCGCCTCCCCCACCTCGCCTTCGCTTGCGAAGGCTGTCCCACGAGTGGGATCAGGGAGGATGCGCAAGAAGATAAAACAGTACTGACTTTGGCCCGTGGGCATTTCGGTTCTCTGCGTGGTGGCAGCTGTGTGGCCTGCAGGTCAGGGGTGCAGCCCCGGCCACCAGCTCCGCGTGGCTGCGCAGAGCCAGCAGTGGGGCAGAGACGCGGGACCAGCTTCACACAGGAAGACCTGGGGACACGTGCTTGTCCCTGTCCTACGGACTAACCCGTAACTCCTCCTAGAACAGGTGGTTCTGTCCTTATCTTCCCGTGAACATGGCTCACCTCCCGGGTGCCGACAGCCTTTCACACCTTGTTTTTCTCCCACGAGCTGCTCGACTGCCCGGGGCGGCCCATTCTCGAGTGGGCAGCGGGTGAGGGAGAGCTCATGGGCTCTGCAGGGGACCCTGACTGGGCCTGGGTCTCCAGACTCCAGGGGACGATGCTGCCCCCTCGGCCTCAAATCCCAGAGAAAACGCCCCGGGCTCCGGGCAGGGCGGAGGGTGGTGACCAGTGCGTTTCTGGCAGCGGCTCAGGAGGGTGGAGAATTCGTTTGTTGAAGTCCTGACCCTCAATATTTGGAAGTGGGGCCTTTCAGAGGTATTTAGGGTTAGACGAGGTCATGGGGTCCCTCACAACGGAATCAGTGTTTTTATAAGAGACAATGAGACTTGAAATCTCTCTCTCCAGCGCACTCAACCAGGGAAGGCCACGTCAGGACGTGGGCAGGTGGCCCTCGCCAAACACCTCGATCTTGGACTCACAGCTTCCGGAACTGTGAGAAGTAAGTGTCTGCTGTTTCCTGTCCGCGGTATTTTACTCTGGCAGCCCAGACAAGCTCAAACTACAGCCCTGGCCCTTCAGCTTACGGGGCTGAAATGAGTGAATCCTGAACCAAGAAACCATGAGGTGAGGGGGTGTTTTTCTGTGCTGCTTATTTTAACAGATGAGGTTCGGTCACTTGCCCAAGGTCACACAGCCACTGACCGGCAATGCTGAGATCTAAATTTGGGTCTGTCTGGCTCCAAGGTCTGGGTCTTTCTGCTAAACGACATGACCTCTCTTTAACGGCACAATTTCCTAAAGATGTCATTAAACCTGTTCACGGAGATGTGGTCAGTGACAAAACCTTCCCTCCCAGAACTGGCAGAGACTGAATCCCCCAGTGAGGGACTTGTTCACGGCTGTCTGTGTTCCTTGTCGTGTGCGCACGCGGGTTTTTTCTGTTTAATGTGGTTTCCCTCATTCTTGCTGCCTTTCACAACCTAATGTGATCAGCGCCCCGCAAGGCAGCGCTCGTTAGAGAGGCTGAGTCCGGGAGGCTGTCTGGAATATCAAGTGTCTGAAACAAAGTGAATGAGTCCTTCAGAACTTCTCTTCGAATCAGTGGAGGCTGGCCTCATTCATTATTAACCGCACTGTGACCTAAATACATCACGGGATCACACTTCACTTAAACACTGCCTGTCACCCACGGCGCTCACGCGGCCCTCCAAATGGTTTGCGCATGAAGGAAGAGAGACGCTGTCTTTCAAGTGCAATTACAGCCCGGTAACGACAGGGATCAGCGCGGCCCACCCTTAACCAGCCAAGGCGCTAACGCTGTGGGGACCCCGCCACCACCAGGACGGGAACAATTGATCAGAACACGTGTGACAGGGTGGTTAAAAATGACTCTTCTTTAATAAATATAATTTCTTCTTATGTGGTGTCCAATCTGTGGCTGTTAAAAATTTGTCAGGAAGATTATTGTTGAACATTTGCCAAAGAGCTCCGTTTTGCCAAGAGTTAAATGGCGTCAATTAGAATAAATTGCACTTTTAGTAGAATAAATGCCGTCCTTGCTGATGAGTTCAAACACTCTTTCTAGCTCTGGGTTTGTGTCCGATCGGCAGACTCCAGCCCCCTCCTCCACACCTCCTGGCACCCACGGACCTGGTGGTCGGGCATAGGACCCGGTAAACAGAGAATCGGGATCACCGGTGGCCCTGCAAATGTCTGTGTTTCTAACCTTCCCCCGCTGTCCACAGAGCAGCCACAGAAGGCAGGGAGCGCAGCCCTCGCCACGTGCCAGCTCCTCTTGTGAACTTTCTGTTTCCTCCTCCTCCTGGAGCCCACGATGACCCGCTGACCACTGTCCCGCCATAGCTCAGTACACGTCCAAGGGACAGCGGAGACAATACTGTGGGGATGACGGAAGCGTTCTCAGTCACAGTCATGGGCTCTGTGAGCCTCTGCTGAGCCCCCCTCCGCGAGCAGGAGCGCCCAGGCGGGGTGGAGAGACAGGGAAGGGGAGGGGAGGGTTTGACGCTGAGATTTTTTTTTTTTTCCAGTCTGGTTTCCTCTGAATTTTAGTGATTTCAGCATCCCTCGTACCGGCTCCCAGAACCTTCTCCCCCAGGCTATTCCAGCACAGACTGTAGCTGTTCAACATCTTGGAACCCTTTGCTTCACGGCTGAAAGATCCTAAAATGAAACGAGCCGCACTTGTGGTCCTGCAAGTTTTAAACTGAGGGTAAAATCTGTTCCTTCTCCCTCCTTCGGCGCCCTGTGGCCGCGGTGGCGCCTCTCAGCTTCTCTCCCGCCTCGGTTTCCACCTCCGCGCCCGGCCCTGCCGCCGTCTCCCAAACCAGGAGCCAGTGCTATGAGCGAGCGAGGAGGCTTTGTTTTGTTTTCAAATTTTCTCAAAGTTAAATTAGGAGCCAGATTAAGTCATAAAAAATTAATAATAATAATGAACATGCTTAATCTCTACAGGATCTTTTTTCTAATGAGATTTCACGCTATGGGGAGTGAATGGAAACATGTCACTCCCTTCAAAGGGTTATGGTAGCTATTTTTGGTATCAAAAATAAAAAATAAAAAAAAACACCTAAGACATCTTGGCTTGCAGGACTTTATTTACTTAAAAATAAAATCTGTTTTTCCTCCCTGATCCGTGTAACCCCATGGAGGCCAACAAAGTCTTCCAAAAACTTCAACCCGTAATCGGACGAAGCAACCACCAGCCTCCCAGTGCCAAACCCAGCACTAGACCTACGATGATCGAACTTCCACAAGTGGGGCGGCTGTGCCACATCTGGCCTGAAGGCCACGTCCTGCTAAAAGTGAAGTTGTCACACAGCAGGTCACCTGGAACACAGCGGGGAAGGTTCACTCCAGATGGGCTCCATGCCCTCCCCGGGCCCAGGTGAGACATAGGTGCCCTTGTTTTGGAATGTTCCGACCAAGCTAATGGGAAGTGTGCCGCCGTCTGTGCTCCGAGAGGGAGGAGAGGAGAAAAGAGCCCAGGCGTCCCATGGAAGGATGTGGGGCAGAAACAATTTTTGGAAAGCTCAAAGGAACCTGGGTAAAATGCAAGAAAGTGTATTTCAGTTCCCTGATTCTTAGTAAATGTTTTAATCTGTCTTAAAAGCTCCTCGAATTACAATGCAACTTCCCTACCTGAGCCACAAAGAATGTCTTTGTTTTTCCTCCTAACTTCCGGGCTATAAAGCGGTGCATGTACTAACAGCTCGAGAGCGGCGGAGATGAACCGATGGGCCTGTTGAAATATCACAGTGAAAATGTCATAGCTTATGGGAGTGTGTTATCTCCTCTAAATTGGGATAATGGGAGAGGTACTGTCATTTTCCTTGTTTAGGGAGTGCTCATTTGCATACTTCTCAAATTTCATATAATAACGAGCTGGGTTTGTATTTGATTTACAACATTTAAAGAGAACAAGGACAGTCTTAAGTGGCCCAGGGCCAGTAACTCGCTGATTGATGCAGCTCCTTGCGTGTCTGGCACCGAGCGCCGCCCTTAAACTAATGGCTCGGCGGATGCAGTCTAAATATTCATTATGGGAGCATCCTTCAGGCCACCGCACTGCACGAGATGGATAGTTTTCTGACACAGGCAGGCAGACTCTAGGTAAGAGAGCCACACACTTCTCTGCAGCTAGCACATGCCGCACAAACCACGTGCTCGCCTGTTGACTTAGGGCCTCCCTTGTGGACGACGATGACATCTTGAGGACAGCCGAGAGCACATCAACCCTATTGTCCCGTGGGCCCAAGGAGCTGTCATTGCCGCTCTACGTGGAGGCTGAGCATTCGGGCTGGGGAGCAGGTCTTTGGTGTTGCCCTGACACTAGCACTTCACTGTGACCGCAGCACCTACCAGGAGAAAACGACACAGTTTTAGACGCTAAAAGCAGTAAAGTTGAGAGTGAGCCTGAGAGGGCTGAGGGAGAGAGAGAATTCACTTCACAGCAGATACATGGAGACACCACAGTAATCCACACAGTCCACGGGCAGAATGGGGGCCCCTTCAGTGGTTAGAAATGCAAGAAAAACTCAAATTATTTTAGAGTTCCATTGTGGTTTCTGTCTGCAATTTCTAAGCTGTGACATGGCTCCGAGGCAGAGGCTGGACCACGTGGCACACAGCCCCACGGGGTCGGACATGTTTGCTTTCTCCCAGCTCAATCCTCGGGCCTCAGGAGCAGGGATCTTTCTCCACCGCACTTGGGTCACCTGTGTCTAGCTCCATAGTACAGGTATTGCAATGAAAATGTCCTCAGAAATGAGGTTAAACTTGAATCTGTTTGTTCATGGACAAAGGGTCCTTAACATTTAACGTTTGATTTTCATGATGGAAAGATAATTTTCACCAGATCCATAAATTATTGTCATTCAGTCAAAATTCTCTAACCACATGGAGAAAAATACACTTCTTCATGGTTGTGAAGCTTGTTATTTGAAGTCTCATTTTGCATATAAAAAATATGTAAAATAGGTTTAAAATAGTTCTAATAATTTCAGGTTGCAGGATACAGGCTCGGCTAAGGGAACATGAATGACTGAGGTTCAGTTTCAGAGGAACTGGGAGCTTTTATGCTTTTTCAAAGATCTTGGCGTTTTGTCGAGATATAAGCAGCCAATTGAAAATACGCATCTCTAAATAAAAGGAGGAGGTATGATAAATCGATCTTTCTTGAAATGGGAATTTCGAGAAAGAAATCATCCAGGGTTGTCTGCCCTGACAACCGAATCTGAAATGTATGTTTCTCTGATGCAGGGAAATAGTTTTATTTTTACAGTTGAAAACTCTGAATCTAGGGAAATTTTAAAGTGGTCATTGTTGAAAATGAGTCAATACTGCTTAGTCTTAGTGTTTGTTCATAACTTACATCCGGCCCACTGCCGAGAAAGGTGTGCGTGGACCTCAGAAAAAGATACTGTATCTCCCCCAACAAAGGGCTTCTGCGGAAGCCCACAGCTGGCATCATACTGATCACGAGGAGTGAAATCTTTCTTCCGCCTAAGATCAGGAACAAAACACGATGTCCGTTCTTGCCACTTCTATTCAACTCGGTCCCGGAAGTTCTAGTCAGGGCAATTAGGCAAGAAAAACAAACAACAGCCACCGGATTTAAAAGGAAAAAGCAAAACTTCATTTGCAAATAACGTGATTTTACATTCAGAAAAGCCTAAGGAATCCACTAAGAAACTAATAGAATTAATAAATGAGTTCAGTAAGACTATAGAATACGAGATCAATATATGAAAATTAATGGTGTTTCCATACAGCAGCAACGAGCAAACTGAAAACAAAATTAAGAAAACAATACCATTTATAATGGTATCAAAGAGAACATAATATTTAGAAATAAATTTAACAAAAGAAGTGGAAAACTTATTCTCTAAAACTATAAAACGCTTTTAAAAGAAATTAAAGACTTAAATAAATGGAAAGACATCACATACCCATGGATCAGAACACTTAATATTGTTAAGATCCCAACACTCCCGGATTGATCGATAGATTGAATGCACTCCTACGGATTTCCAGCTGACTTCTTTACAGAAATCAACAAGCTGATCCAAACAGTCATACGGAATTCGAGGGACCCAGAATAGTCAAAATCGAGGAAGACAGTGGGAGGACTCACAATCTTCAAGTTCAAAATTCACCACGAAGCCGTAAGAAGACAGTGTGGTACCAGCACGATGTAAACATTCCAACCAATGGAACTGATTGTCAAGAAATAAACCGGCACATTTACGTCCAATGAATTTTGCCAAGACAAGGAAAGGAGGAAAGAATGCCATTTTCAACCAGCGGCGCCGGGATAACCAAATACTCAGCCAAAAGATCGAAGTTGAAACCCCATCTCACACCCCATTTGCAGAAATGAACTCAGAGTAGATCAAAGACCTACAATTAACCCAATTAAAAAAAATTTAAAAATAGGTAACCCAATTAAAAATTGAAAAAGGATGTAAGCAGAGATTTCTCCAAGGAAGATAAGCAAGTGGCCAAGAAGCACATGGAAGATGCTCTCAGCGATACGCTGCCAGGGAGATGGGGACCAGAATTACGGTCCACCCACCAGGATGGCCGTATAGAAAAGCAGGAAGGATGGCTGGCGAGTATTTTCTCCCGGGCTGTAGGTTGTCTTTTAGTTTCGTTGATTGTTTGCTGCGCAGAAGCTTTTCAGCTTGGTACAATCCCATTGTCCATTTTTGCTTTGGTCGCCTGTGCTTTTCAAGTCATACCCCCCAAAACTCTTTGCCCAGACCAAGGTCCTGAAACATTTCCCCAATGTTGTCTTGCAGTAGTTTCAGAGTTTCAGGTCTCACATGTAAGGCTCTAGTCCATTTTGATTTGATTTTTGAATATGGTGAGAGACAGGGGTCTAGTTTCATTCTGCTACATGTGGATATCCTAGTTTTGCCCGCACCGTTTATTGAAGAAACTCTCCCTTCCCCACCTGCGAACAAGCCAAATAAAATGAAAGTGATGTTCAATCAGAAAAAAAAGGACAGCAAGTGTTGAGCACATGGGAAAATTAGAGCCCTCCTACGCCGCTAGTGTGTGAAATGGTGCAGCCACTTAGGGAAACAGTCTGACGGTTCCTGGAGGGTGAAGCCTGCAGCTGCCGTGGGACCCACTGGTTCCCCTCCGAGTTCCACACTCAGCAGAAACAGAAACGTGTTCACACAGAAACCTGCACACGAGTGTTCCTAGCAGCATTATTCATAATAGCCAAAGCTTGGAAACTACCAAATGTCCATCCCTGGACGAGCAGACACACAAAATGCGGTGTATCCACGCAAAGGAACATCTGACACACGCTACAACATAGACAAACCGAAAAACATCGCACGACGTGAATGAAGCCAGACACGAAAGACCACATATCGTACGATTCCATTCTCACAAAACGCCCAGTACAGGCAACTCTCGAGACAGAGAGCGGGTCAGCGGTTGCCAGGGGCTGGGCGGGAGGGTGATGGGGAGAGCGTGGTGCCGGCTACGGGGTGTGGGGGTTCTTTCCTGAGTAATGAAAGTGTCTGAAATTGACCCTGGTGGTAGTTGCACGTAGCTGTGAAGACGCCAAAGCCACTGAATCATACACTTTAGATTCACAAATGTGAGGTACAGAAATTATACCTCAACGAGACTTTTTAAAAAGAAAGTGTGTTTGTGCATACAGATTTTTTGAAGGAGGTAATTACAGTGTGATGAAAGAACAGGATAATCGCACCGAAATATGCCTCTGTAGCTCCTCCACCTGAATGCCGAATGCAGACCTGAGCGTCCCGACCTTCGTGACTCAAAGGAGAATCGTTCTTCCTGTCTGATTCAAGGGAAGATACCATGTCGCTGGGGAAGTATCACTTTGCCTGCTGCTGAATTCTAATACGAGTTGTGAGGTGTAACACTGGCACGGGCTTTAAGCAGCTTTACAGAAGAGATGCCTGACAATTTCGTCAGCTGACCTGTCACACAAGAGCCCTGTGGCACGAAGCCACCTCCCACTCTCTTTCTGGGCCCGTGTGTCTGGGTCTCTCGAATACCAGTGGCAGGGCCAGGCCTGCGTCTGCAGTGAGAAGCCTTGTGCGGCTGCCGTGGGCTGACTCGCTGGCGGGGGTTGGGCTCAGGGCACGAAGCAGGCCCGGGGCTGGCGGCCTGCACGGACGGGGCCTCTGGCAGGCAGGGGCGCTCCCGCGGGCCAGGCCACGCAGGTGCCTCGGCCTGAGAGCCAAGGACGTGGTCTCATCTTGGCCACAAGGTTTCACACGAGGATCCTGAGTGGATTCTCTTCTATCCGCACCCCCGTGGTGGAAACTCAGTACAAATTTTCAGGGAAGTCGAGGCGGGGGAACAGGAAGGGGGAAGTAGCCACTTTTCAGAGAGTTGCCATGTGGACACTGTTGTTGCTACACAGATTTGGGGAAGAAAGAAAGGAAGGAGGGAGGGAGGAAGGAGGGAGAAAAGGGAAAAAGAAAAAGTAAAATTATGTTTGCAAATTCACCCGCACATGGAAGTTGCGCCATGACAACAGCTGACGTTGGCGGAGCCGTCTGCAAGGAGTCGCCCTCACCGAGCCTTAATGAATGACGTCACTCGTCCATCACAGCAGCCTCCGCAGGTGACACGTGTGTTGCCCACCGGGCAGATGACAGAGGCCTGAGCTCGGCCCCAGGCTCCAGGGGGTGCGACTCCCTTCTTCTCCGAACCGACTGGTCACCCTGGCCTCACTCCTGTCTCCTTAGAAGCTTCGCGCATCTCTGGTCCCGCGTCTCTCTGAATCTCTTTGCTGCAAGACTCCGGTACCTGGTAGGCGCGTCAGGTTGTTATGCAAACAGTAAATACAGTTGAGATCCAAAGTCATCCTCAAGTAACTTGAGAAAAAAGCCTTCTCGGGGACTGGTGTGACATTACTGACAACAGGGTCCCAGAGCGAGTGTGATCCTTAGACCGGCTGTCGGCAGCCCGGGCCTGGCCCTGGCCTGGGTCTCCACTCTTCGCGGACACCGCGCCCCCGCCATCCTGCCGGGCAATGCTCCAGCCGAGTCTGACTTCCGGAACGAAGCCAGAAATGGGTCGGTGTCCCCACCTCGGGAGGGTGGAGCTAGGGTGCGTGCGTGTGTGTGTGTGTGTGTGTGTGTGTGTGTGTGTGTGTGTCTGTGTGTCTGTGCTCAGTGTGCTACGTGTGGCAAGATAATAACCCCGTCTGCACGCCAACATCACTGAGGGAGCCACAGTGTTGCTTTAAGTAACAGAGAGGCCGGGGTCATGAAACGCTTGATGGAACGCAAAGGGGACCCGGGCCACTCGTGTGGAAGGTTTGGGGCGTGATTAATGGGAATGACTGGTTAACATGCTTTGTGACGAATAGCTCTCAACAACCTCATTTTTTATCATGTCCTCTGGCAGCGGGCTATTAATAGTGGTGGAGCCCTAACTTGTTATTTCAAATATTTCGGGCACAAATAATAGAAGATTTCCAATTAAAAGGGATAATCTCCCTTCGGAAGCAAAGCAGTAAGCACAGTGAATAATTTAAAAAGCTTCTGGGATATAAAGATTTATTCCATCTCCCCACGAGCAATAAGTCAGCAGCTTTGATTAACAATTTAAAAACAGAGGAGTTGTGAGACATGATCCTTTGTCCATGGTTTTTTTATCGTTACCACTTTCCCAAAATGTTGTCATTACATAAAACATCATTTCAATTAGTTTCCTACAAACCCCCAAGTCATATCCAATAAGTTTTTACTGATTTAGAAAATTAGAGCTGGGCAACAGGAAAAAAGTGTGGTTACCGAGAAAACAGCAAATACCCTCTGGCTTTGAGATGCTCGAAACCGTGTTTGAAGCCTTTGTTCATCTGTTTGCCGTTTAGGACGACGATACGTTTTGATTAAACACAAGGGTGTAGACGAGTGTTAGGAGTGTGATCTAATCCAATCTACCGTATAGATTTGTCTAATAAATGTGCCTGGGGAGTGTAATTTTGTGCGCACTCCTAGCGCTAATTTAGAATTAATATATCTGAAATTTCAAAGCCATTATCTAAATGGTTCTCACTTCCACCCTTCATAAAGAATCCGATAGTCTTAGACACAGCTGAACATAAACTCTGGACTTGAAGGGAATTCTGGAAGACTGAACTGGAGGGAGTAGCTGGTAGGCGAGTTTCCCCTAAGCCTCTCCGTAATTTCTGGGATAATATCAGTTAACAGAAAGAAGGTGGCTGGCTAAATGCAGTGTCGAGATAAAGCCCTCATTTTCTCTGCAGAAATTCATTATTTGCACCCAAAGGACTGTTTGATTTAGTGAAGCTCTGCCCCACAGTTCTTCTCAGCTGTCATCAAGCCTGTCTCTAAGCAGGCTGTGGTTTCCCTCATTAACAGAACACGTTCCCCCTGTCCAGACCATTACAGTTTGAAGAATATTCAAGATTCTATCCATGGTCTAAACAGGTCTTTATAATGTGGGTCCAGTCGGTTCCTTTGGCATGGGTTCTGAAGAGATAGCACCGCGGAGGCACCACAACGCAGATTAATAATGAGAGTCCGCACAGATCGGGCGCCAGGAACCAGCCAGCGCACGTTGGGGGGGTTTCTTTCGTGTAATTCTCACAACCGTCCTGTGAGTTAGGTTCCGTTTCACATCCCCATTTTTCCAGACAGTTGGAGACACAGGAGCTCAAGGAACTTTCCAGAGACAACGCAAGTAAGTGCAGAGCTAGGGCTCAGACACACACACGGCTGCCACTTTGTCCAAAATGAGCACAGTATAGCCACAGGTGTTTGAGGACCTGTGTCCTCAGCTCTGGGCTGTGTGCCATGTGGCATGATTTCCTGCGGCCCTCCAAAGACGCTGTCAGTGTTCTCACCACTCCCACCACACAGAGAAGGAGACAGAGGGTCCGAGAGGAGAAGCGACTCAGCCGTAGCACACAGCCAGGAAGTGTCAGAGCTCAGGCGTGCACCCATGTTCACCGGGCTCCGGAGCCGAGCCACCTTCTCAACACTTAGGCCAGCCACAGGCTTGGGCCAGAGCGGCAGTCATGCCAATGTCCTGAGAAGGTCCCTGGCGTGCAGCCTGGGGCAGGGAGATGGGTGGGGCACGGGGACAGGGGGAAGGGGCGTTGTAGGACCAGGAGCTGTAGCCGGGCGGTGATTCCTACAGCACTCGCAGGCGGCCGGTGGACGGGAGGGCAGGACCTGGTCCTCAGCATCCCAGCTGAAGACGCTTTGCTCCTGCAGCCCCGGCTGCTCCAAACACAGGTGTCGGGAGTGCTGTGAGCTCCTGCTGGACGCCAGGGGAGGCACCTGCTTCCGAGCGCTCAGCCCCCCCCCCCCCCCCCCCCCCCCGGTGACGTGGAGAGCTGGCATCAACGACTTTCCTCGTTTGTTGAGGACTGCGCTTTGGCGTCTCCTTGGACTAGACTTATGGACCAAAAAGTAATATGATGTAGCTGCTTTTGTTTTTTATTAATGCTCGCAATGCTTGGGTGTCCACTTGGGCAGGTTCAGAGGAGGACCCCCTACTTGTATGTGCTGAACTGCTGCAGAGGCGCTGGACGTCCCTGTTTGCAGAAAACCACGGCTTCAGCCGGTTGGGTGTGATGGGGAGACAGATTCCTTTGGACTTTCTGATGGAGTTAGAGGCCGCAAATCCTGAGGAATGGGAAGCGTGGCTGTGTGTCGTGTCTCCGGATCCCCGGCCCAATGGCAGTCCTCTCCTCTTTCTTGTACGTTCTCCTTGTCACTATTTCTTGGGAATTTATGAGACCATCTGATTTCACAGGCTGCAATGTCTGGTTACCATAAAGATTTACAGAGTTAACCCAGGGCTGCTACAACCTTCATATATTAAGGCAAACAAAACGATTCTTAGAACATATTTTCTGTAATTAAAAACATGTGCTGACTAGTATGTTGCTGGATGACGCCGGCATCAGCCGGGAGCTTGTTCAAGGTGCAGAACGCTGGGCGTTGCCTGGCCCTGCCGCATCAGGGCTGGTTCAGCAGGGGGACCCCAGAGGCCCCTCCGAGGAGGGTGCCTGCCTGCAACCCGCCGGTGAAATGGAGCCAGTGGGAAGAGAGTTTCGGCGGAGGCAGGAGGCAGGGAAGAGCTCCTGGATTCCAGAAACAGAAGCAGCGTCGCTGTCCTGGGCACAGCAGGCGAGAGGGGTGGCGCGGGAGAGGCCGCGGGACAGGCGGAGGCCAGGCGCCAGACCCGCTGGGTCACCTCCGGGGCCGAAACGACGATATTTAGTTTTTGGCTCTGGAGCTGGAAGCCCAGGAGCAGGGCACCCGGCCTCCTCCTCCTCGAATTCCTACATGGCGGAGAGGTCACCCCCTTGTCTCTTCCACAGGGCCCTCCTTCCTCCAGGAGGGCTCCGCCCTCGCGACCTAATCACCTCCCAGCACCATCACCCTGGGGGGGATGACGTCGACATTTGAATCTGGGGGACCCATTCAGTCCACGGCATCGCCCAGATCGTGGTCAAGGGTTTGGCGCTTGTGGCCAGACCCATAGGAGGGACACGGCAGTGTGACCTGTGTGGTCAGACTCCCCTGGTTTGTCATGGAAGGAAGATCAGACCCTCTGTGCAGCCTCAACCCCCCTTGCTCTCAACTGTCTCCTGCCCCATCCGTCTCTGAGGGGCAGCTCAGGGGCTCCCCTCACCTGGGTGCCACCCGACACAGCCCCCCCCGTCGAGGGTGGGGCATGAAATGTCGGCACCTGTCCACGCACAACCCAGATGTGGGCGGCAGTCGGCACGCCACGGGACACACGGCTGATGAGCTGGGGGGGATGCTTCTGTGCCCCCTCCCCACCCTGCAGACCATCCTGGGGCTGTGTCCGTGGCATCAGGAGACAGCGGGAGGACCAGGGCACAGTCGCCTTAGCGGCAGCCAGGAGAGGACAGAGCTCCGGGTCGTCCCTCTTCCCTGACTCTTTCGGCCCTCACCCTGCTCCCCAGCACTGTACCCTAGCAGAGAGGTAGCGGGCTCTGGTTCCTGGAACACAGGCTGAGGCCGACGGCAGGAACGGGAGCAGGGAGAGGTCGGGGCCACCAAGGTTGGCCTGCGGATGCAGGATGGCAGCAGGGACCAGACGTCAGCGGCTGCCTGTCCTGTCCACCCACCTCCCCCCAATACTTCTGGTGGCTTCCCTCTATGAGGAATGCCTCCCACCCCCGGCCCGCCGGGTGATTCTCCAGATTTGGGGCGCATTGAGACTTTCCGGAGAGGCCCCCTGGCCGCCAGACTGAGCCGGTGTTCCCTCCTATCCCTGTTTATCACAGTGCCCTATCCTAGCGATCGGCACTCGGTGACATGTGTGCCGCTTGCTCCGGGGTCTGTCTCCCCAGCGGACATCTCTGAGGCCCATGAGGGGAGGGGCTCTGCCTGTGCCCTCTGTCCCAGGGCAGGTCCCAGGTGACCAAGGAGAGAATAAACCCGCAATGGGCACAGTCCCAGCACCTGCGCATCCCAGGGTCTGGGCATCACCTGCAGATCGGGCTCCGTGTGACAGCTTTTGGACAGTTTTGCATGGCATTCCACGGCTGCCACTTGTTTCCATGAACAGTTTCAAACCTGGTTTTAAAGCAGAGCTATTCTTTTTCCTAAAATTCAGACTAACCAAAGGCTTCCATATATCACAGACACTGTATTGCCTCTCAGGCATGTGGATGAAAGAAGTCCAGAGTCATTTAAGTGCAGGGCTGTTTGAACTTAACTTTAAAGGCAGAGACCACTGAACGTGCGCTTTCTGCAAGGCAGGGCGTGCGTCTCTCACAGCCAGCGGGCTTCCCGGGGGGGCCAGCCCTGGCAGGAATTCCATCTGAAACGCCCTGACCTGTTTCTTAAAGGCATCTGCACAGCACACAGAGTGCGTCCCTTTCCTTCAGAAACTTGGCCCGGCCGAGGTGCGGGGTTTCCTGCCGGCTCGGGGCAGCCCTTCTCCCGCCCTTGCCTTCACCCCCTTTTGACGGGAGCTTCACGCTCCTTGCTCCAGCACAAGAATCACCGCAATGAGATCGGCACGCGTGTCCACGCACACAAGTGCATTTACCTGAGTGCACACTCACGAGCATGCACACAACCCCTGGGCATTCGCTCTCCAGATACAAAGTCCTCGGTAATCCTTAGCCCTCGTAGAATGTCTGAGAAAGTTGGGAGAAAACTCAGGATGCTGGATTTTCTGCCTCTGCCTTTCCTTCCCTTCCTCTTTCCTTCCCTTGCCACCCCCTTAAACCCTCAGCGCGGTTAGAGCTGGTTCAGCAACAGGAGTCCCATGGTGACTTCAGAGCGAGTGGCCGCGGGCTCACCGACTCTGCGTTCCTGACCCCCAGATGCAATTGCAAACCGAAAGCCTCAGCTTTCGATTAGGAATCTGTTAGTAAAGGAAACAGATTACCAGCAAGAGCCGAGGCGATCGCCCGACATGGAAGCTCAGAGACGGACGCAAGGAGAGTCGCGTCCCCTATCGAACCTGCCCACAATGTGAGCCAAAACAATTGAGTTCAAACTCAGGTTAAGATTGTAAAACAGCTCCATTATCTCTTTAATTATTTTTCATTTGAGGTACATATTCACTCATCAGTCCTGGTCAGAGCTGCAAATACGGAAACGATCTCTACAAGACAATGTAACGGCCTCGTAATTCCACCGGCAGCAGAACCACATCCTGCCTGGAGGTCTATCCCGTGCCCCTGTGCCCATCAGGCTGATAAAGCAGATCTGGCAGAATAAGCATGTTCCTCAGGATGTGCAAGTGTAGTGTGTGTGTTTATTTGCACGCATTTGCATCTGTACCGAGGGTCACAGAGCGGCCTGGTGTTGGTGATTAGCTCTGACCAAGGCTGGGCAGAGGGGTGTGCAGCTCTGAGTGTCCGAGTGCCAAGGGTGGGGGGTCACAGCTCTGACCCCGGAAGCTGCAGCCCCAGGAAGGAGCAAACTGGTCAGATACCCAGGGGGAAGGCAGAGGCAGGAGTGGGGTGTGCGTGGGGGGAGGAGGAAGGGGAAGGGGCGAGAGCAAGCCGGGCAAGAGACGGCGGCTGGGCCAGCGGAGCAGCGGCCAGGAACAAGCCAACTGGGCAGATTGGACCAATATTCAGGAGCAGGATTTACAGGCTGAGAAATGGATCGGCCTGGTGGGGCTGGGGACGTGAGGAATGATCTAGAGTAATCCCTGCACTTCCCCTGGGCGTGCGGTGAGTTACGGGCAGTGTTCCCGGTTACAACGTGGGGAGAAAATTATGCGCCTCCCCCGTCATCACCGTTATGAGATAATTGACAGCCTCTGATTTAGCGTCACAAGGTCGTATTTCCCTGTCCCACGAAACACCCCAGAGGGTCGTATCTTCTCCCACAGCTTAAGTGCCGCTTCCTCCGTGAGGCCTCCGCGTCCCCCCGCAGGCCCCCGACTGTCCCAAGTGTGCTTTCCAGCCTGCGGCCATGTGAACCCTCAGAACACGCGCCTGCACATGCGGCTTCCTCCGCGGCTCTTCCCGGAGCCCGTGTCCCTCTGCCCGGGTGTGCGGCACGCCACAAGCCCCGCTGACGTCACGCTGACTAAGCAGAAGTGACCGAGACGGGTTTATTTCGTTTTCTGCCAGACTTGCGCACGGCCCTCTGCGTCACTCAGAGGGGCGGCCACACTCTTCTCCTTCGTACGTAGTTCTCTGCCGGGAGGGCCCTGTCTGTGGTCACCCCCAGGCCATCCCTGCACACAGAGTGAGTTCTTCATGACTCCGGGGTGTGTGGATTATCTAGGGTGTGGCCATCGCTGAATCCACTGGTGCAATGACTGAACAGGCTGGAGGACTCGGCCCGGTGACCAGCAGGTCGCCCTGGAGGAGGAGTGCCAGGCACCAAGGAGGAATTCACAGGCCACAGGTGGAGCCGCCACCCAGGCCTCCTGCAGGACGGAGGCTGAGGACACCCCTGCAGACCCACCTGGAGTCGTCAGACCACATGTGCACACCCGCAGGACAAGGGTACGGAGGCATCACCCTCCCTGGGATCTCCCCAGCCCAGGACTCACGGGCGCGGGGGCATAAACAGCCCAGCTCCCTCCACCCCTGGGAGGATGACTCTGGGGCAAGTGTTTCACGTTTTCCAGAATCTCCTCTGTGGGTTCATCTCCAGCCACCTCGGTGGCAGCCGGCGTGACAGTGCACCATCCGGGCTGCAGTCCCCCTGCCCGCCTCTCTTCCCTACACCCCTGCAGTGTTACTGCTCCTTGTAAAGAGACTGCTTGCACGGGAATCTTCGCCTCAGAGCCTGCTCCTGGGAGATTCCAAACCCAGAAACCACCTCAGAGACCATAAAA
>RJWJ010012706.1:0-41439 GCA_004363605.1 Indri indri
AATAGAATAAGATTTCAACAGATTTGGAAGAAGGTGAAGGGCTACCTTTAGAAAGAAATGTTGTACTCCTTCCTAAGAAAGGAATAATGAAGGAAGAATTATTAATAATTAGCCTTAAGGAAATACTAAGATGGGAAGAGAAGACACTGAAAGAGCTCCTATCAGATGGTTTCAACCAGTCAACAGGGCCATCTTCCTATTCAAAGACTGACATGTTTTAACAATATCCACGATTTTATCTGTATTCATAAAATACTAAATAAAAGCAAAGTCTTCTATAAAATTCACTTTCTCTTTAGCATTTAATGAGTAACTACAATGTTCTGAACACAGTGCCAAGCATGGTAAGGGAGACAGGCATCTAGGGCACGCATAATAATCTCATCAGTAAACTTACTCTCTGAATAGGGAAGGAAAATTAATATATATTTAAAATTAGTGAATAGCAAAAAAACTATGCATTATCTAGTGCTAAGGTATGAATTATAGAGGACAGAGTGACAATTAAGGTCTAGAAAACACATAAAAAGTCTCTTTGAAGCAATGGAACTTGAAGCTATGTAAGATTCAAATACAGACACAGCAAAGTGGAGACATTCAGAATGACCCTGGCTAAGCAGACAGTCTAGGAGGAGCCTGGCATGCTCTTGGGATGAGAAGATTGACCCGTCTGGTGTAGAGAATGTGGGTATGCATTCAGCCAGAATTCTTAGCTGTGTGCAACAGAAAACAACTCTGGCTAATTTAAGAATTTGGATAGCTCATAAAATCTTCAGAAGAAACATAAAGCCAGGCCAGGTTTAGAGGTTAAGAATAGAGTCAATGACCAAAATCATAATGCAAGAGTGGTCTGGTTCTACTGTAGCCATTGATGGGCACGGACACCTCAGTTCGCATTGTCGACCCCCAAATCCTATTGCTGGTGCCTCTGGAAACTGGGTAGGGATTGCCACTGCCACCTCACATTCACCTTGTTTTCTGTGGGGTCCCTGTATCTCTGTCTTAAGACTCAAAGTCTGGGAGAAGTATGTGCAAAGGAGAGAGTCTAGACCATGTTCTGTGACACATGGTAGCACTGGAAGGGAGGCAGGAAAAGTGATTATCTGGTATCCGCAGCCGCAACAGCAGAAGTGTAGCTCTGCTTCAGAAGGGTATGGATTCCCCTTAGATAAGAAGAGAGTTCCATTTACGGGTGACCAAAAGTCCACTACAGTGTCTATGGCAAATGGAAATAATTATTGGAGGGTAGAGGAAAATAACACAGAGAACCCTGAAATTCAAACTGAAGAATTTAGCTTTCTATTGAAGGAAAATTGAAAGTATTAAAGATTTCAGAACAGAATAAAGATATGAAATCAGGAACAGATTAGGTGATTTATAAATATTTGTTGAATAAATCATTATAGCAGTAAGACTAGATACATTGGAAAATGGATTAAAAAGATTAGAGACTGGAATACTAGGCTGCAGCAGTAATTGAGGTACAAAAGGGTGACACCTTGTATCAGGGAACACAGAAACAGAGAACAGAGATTGCAGAGAGAGAAAAGCACCCATATGAAAAATATTTTGAAGAGAAGATTGATAGGTGCTAGCGACTTATTGAGTACAATCAAGAGTAAATAACCTCTGACATGATTCCAAAATTTTGAGCATATGTCACTGAGGAAATTGAGATCAAAGCTGATTTGGTTGAATTTTCATTTTGAAGATTTTAAACTTTCTTCTACCATCTCCAATCTGCAGTTAAGACTACCTAGTAAATTTTCCATTGCAATTACTTAGTTTCCAGTTGTAGAATTTCTCAGTCTGAACCTTAACTCCTGGGCTCAAGCCATTCTCCCACCTCAGCCTTCCGAGTAGCTAGGACTACAGGTGTGAGCCACCACGCCCAGCCAATTTTATTTATTTGTTTATTTATTTATTTATTTATAGAGACCAGGTCTCACTGTGTTGCCCAGGCAGGTCTCAAACTCCTGGCCTCAAGCAATTCTCCCTCCTCAGCCTCTCAAAGTGCTGGGATTATAGGCATGAGCCATCACACCCAGCCTGTTTGGTCCTTTTTTTATAGTTTAAAATTACCTGTTGATATTTCCTATCTGTTCTTATTAAGTTCATATCTTCCTTTCATTCTTTGAACACATTTAAAGTAGTTGATTTAAAGTCTTTGTCTTCTAAATTCAACACATGGGACATTTTGGGATTGGCTTTTATTAATTTTTTTTTATAATTTCAGATCACATTTTCCTGTCTTTCTAAAGTGTATAATAACTTTTTTTACACTGAATATTATGGATAAATCATTGTTCAGACTCTGGATTCTGCGATCTTCCTATGAAAAACTGACTTGTTTTTGAAGGCAGCTCAGTTACATGATGATCACCTTGAGCTTATATATGCTTGGTTTTATCCTTTGTTAGGGAGGATCTGTGAGAAGTGCAAGGTGTTTTCCAAATCCCTTTAACTTTGCAGAATTCAACTTCCAAACTCTGCCTTTCTGATCTTGTCAGGGCTTGTTCATAGGCTTTGCTATGCCCGTCTCGCATTGCCTGTCGTCCAAAGCCTCGAAAGCATTGCCTTGTGCATTTTGTCCAGTTTCGCGGTTGGTTGTGGCGTGAGACTAGCCTTGTACCAGGCCTTACTCAAGAAAGTGTCCTTAGAGGGCTTTCTAGTGTCTTAGCTGGATTTTAACAAATATTAGTGACATGTTAACTAGACTTCTCCACCATAGCTGTGGAATTGCAATGTGCCCAGCACTAGTATCTCTGATCCACCCTCAATCCCATCGCCTAAAGCCTCAGCTCTGTGATAAGCCTCGAATAGCCCCCGCTAGCACCTATGCCACTGACTCCTCAGCCAGGACTGGCGAGGAACCACCATAACAACTTCCGGGATTTCCCTTCTGCACAGCTCTTTCCTCCCCAGTACCCACATATCCCAGCTGCCTCTGCTGCCCTGAACTCTAACCTCTGTCTTTTCAGCAGAGGATCACCAGCGCCCTGTGCTGTGGTTGGGAAGTGTTTCCCAGGCAGACTCCAGGTCTATTACAGGGCTCACCTTGTGAGTTTCTTTCAAGGATCACAGTCTTGCATTTCCTGCTGTCCCGAGCCTGGAAAGCACTGCCATGTGTGTTTTGTCCAGTTGCATGGTTGTTTATGGCGTGAGACTAGCCTTGTACCAGTAACTTCATCATAGCCAGAAGCAAAAGACAGAAGACATTAAGCATAAGGAGATGCTGCAACAACAAAGTGAAAATTCAATAGACATCAGGCATCTGCTTTTACTCAGGCCCTTATCCTGAGGCCAGCCAGTCCCCACTCATTCCTCAGGGAGCCCTAAGTGCTGGCTTCAGCCAAGCCCCTTTCTCTGGCGTTTGTCCAGACTGTTTGCCGGTTTGACTTTCAGCCTCTTTCCTCAAACCTCCAAGTTCATTCTTACTGAATGAGGAGGAGATGGCAGGGGGCTTCTCTCCCTAGCTCTGAATTTTTGCCAGGCTTGCAACAAGGAGCCGTGACACTGACTGAATTTTAAGAAGAAATGTCTTCTCCATCCTCCGCTTCTCACTGGCCTGTCCACATAGGAAGAGTTGTGACATAACTCGTGGCTCAGCCTGAGAGAAGAGCTGTTCTAGGCAGGTGGCCTGTCCTCTGGCCCCTGTGCTCTCACCTTCAGCCTGCTCCTGGTCACCAGACCTTCTGCCCACAAGAGGTGCAAGGGTTGGCGGATGCCCAGCTGCTCTGTCTGTCATAGGCTAAGTCAGTCTGATTCCCTGGGAGAAAAAGCAGGAAGCTCCTTAGGCCTTGGGCACAAGGCACATTTCAAATTCATTTCTTTTTCATCCCCAGTACCCACATATCCCAACTGCTTCTGCTGCCCTGAACCCTAACCTCTGTCTTTTCAGCAGAGGATCACCAGCGCCCTGTGCTGTGTTTGGGAAATGTTTCCCAGGCAGACTCCAGGTTTGTTACAGGGCTCGCCTTGTGAGTTTCTTTCAAGGATGACAGTCTTGCATTGCCTGTTGTCCAATTTCTACTGATAAAATAAACCCGGAGTAGAAAGGTACATGATTAATTGGCCCCCTCAAGCTGCAACAATGCCCTGGCTTAGGCCCTGCTCCTTATTTTGGTGACTTACTTACATAGTTTCCCTTGACTTTGAAGCTCAGCTCTTGACATTAACATGCTTTCTCAGTTTTATCAATCCTAACGCTGTAAAGAGAGTCCTTCTGCCAGCTCCAGCCCTTTGGGACATCTGCCAATCCTCAGTCTTCCTTCTCTGTTTCTGACTGAAGGTATGAGATTAGAATTCCAAAGGAAAATACCATTTTCATTTCTTAAATAATCTTTGTTTGGTGCTTATATTTGGCAGTTGATTCAATGCACAATATGAATCATACCAAGAACAAAGAATCAATCCCCACACGGACTAGTTAATTTATCTTTGTTTCCTTTGTTTCCTCTGTGCCTTTAGCTAAATTCCTTACTTTCCTAGTTCTCTATCCAAGTGGAACCTAAGGAGAGAGCACAAATGATTATTGGAACTCCAGGACCTTTAGTGGGACAATGTCCTGAGTCATGCTGAACTGCTAGTCAGTAGCATCCTTTATGTGTACCAAGGATGCATTAGCGCTACATACATTATCACCAGAAGGTTCCTCAAAACCAAAGAAATTTCCTTCTGTGACGTTATGAAAAGGTTAAATGTTGGAAGAAAAGCACAATATAAATTTTTTGTGCTCAGAGAATTCAGGTCTATAATTATGAATTATTTATTATTATTAGCATCATAAAAATTTCACTCAGCAAATATTATAGGCAACATACTATACGAGGTACCACAATGGAGAATGAATACCCTCAAGGAAAATACAAAGTAATCGAGAAGGCAAGACACGTTTATATTAAAATACTGCCAACAGTGCAAAATAGAACATGAGAAGTATCAAAATAAATGGTACAGGGAATATGACAGGAAAAGAAGAGAAATTACTGTGTCCTGAAGGCTATCCATCTTCAGTTTCACATCGGCCATTGGCATCTGAGTTGAACTTTATGGTTTAAATAGAATTTAATAGATTGAATCATATGAAATGTCATTTTTATAGGTCAAAATGTGGAATATCAGCAATTTCATATGGCCCAACACAATGGCTAGGTAAGTCTCTTCTGTACATAGAAAAGAAAGCATGAACTCTGTAGCAATGGGCCACATTAGAAGTAGAAATTTATACACCAGGTTCCAATGCCTGGCACAAAGTAGGCTATTTAATTAAAACTTCTGCCAAGTGAAGTTGTATAGCACTCTCTGTTTTCAGTTATTTACTTAAAAAGGAAACAAATGTGTGGGTCAACACCAAAGAGGTAACTACTTTGAGTCAGGAGCCACATATTTGTTACTTAATCCTTACAACAATCCGGTAAGATATGCATTTCCTCATTTTTTACATGTAGAAACTGATGGTCAAAAAGAACCTTGCCAGGTCACACAGTTCTAAAGAGGGGAGTTGTTAGAATGCAAATAAATCTGATGCCCTTACTGTTTCCTGCCCCAGTGTACCATACTGGAAGAGAAAGCTAATCCTTGCCTCCCTGAAAAAATAATTAAGTGATTGATTGATACTTTAAGATATCTTTAAAGCAATGCAAATTTTTCCTAATTTAGTACACTCAAAATCCTATATATCCTATACCGTATATGCATGGAGAATGACATTGTCCATATCTGTTTAGTATTTTGGATTATTCCTTAGAGAAAAAAATAAAGATTAAGATGAGTACCATAGCTTTCTTACATGCTACGAAGTTGAAAAGGAAGACTATTTTTGCTTTACGGTTTTTTAAAAGAATTCTCAGATTATTTCCAACTGGGTTCTCTCTCCATGTGATGTCTATCTAGACAAATAATCCTGCCCTCTGCAATTCTTAATGTGTCCTTGATTGCAATATTAGATACTCAAGAGGAGGATTTCAAACACACCAAAACTATTTCACAAAATTCCCTATGCACAAGGTGGGTGTGTTCCTACGTTGTAAGTCAGTTTATATTTTTCCTAGAGCTATGTTAAATGTCTTCTAACTAATTATGAGAAATTAGATTCTTCTCATCATGTTATATTTGCAATTCAACTTGAAGACACAGAAGAGCAACTAAACGTTTAGAACTTTTTTCCCTTTTTAATTAAGTTTCTTTTTCATTAGTCTTCTGATTGTTTGCAGAAATCTAAGATACTTTTTAAAAACCTCATTTACACCAAGTAATACCAAGTAATATTAAGTATTGGAATGCTACTCTCTAGAACATAATACTATAAAATAGATGGTATGGTTAGCTAATTTTGGATTAAGGAAGTAGAAATCAAAACTATATTTTTAACCCTGTTATAAAATAATTTAAAACTACTTTCCCCTAGAGGTATAATCTATTCCTTTGAGATCTCAGAGCATTTCAAATTATGCACATACAGAATAAGAGACCATTGCCTCATTTTTAAAAAACGTTCTGCATATATTGATGACTACTTGAACTGATATACATGATTTCTTTCTCCACAAAAAGAATTCTGAAACCAACTATTTTCTGACAGACAAATTATTGTCTCACTGCATCTGGAAACTTATCGAATAATCACTATTTCACAGAGTCTGAAAACCTTTTTAATTGCTCATCTTGCTCACCATTGGTGAGCTTTGAAATATAAACCACACAAACTTTTAAATATACTCATTTATGCAACATAGTTGTTCTTACACAATTCCTTAGAAATTAATAATCACGGCCTCTACTTCTTCACTACCCGTTCACTCCTTAATCCAACACCATCTGGCTCCGTCTCCCATCACTCTTCTAACACCAATAACCTCCTTATTGTCACCTCTAATGGACTTCACTCAGAGCCCAACCCTTTAACGTTTCTCAGCCTCATTTGATACAACTGATTCCTTCCTGCTTCTTTACTTCTCTTGTCCTTTGGCTTGGATAAAATTTTACTGTCCTTGTTCTTTTGTGTTTCATTTGTATCTTTTCTTTCTCCCCTAACGTGCTAAACATATCCTATCAGAGCATCAGATTTCCCTGCATCCAGAGTGACACCAAATCTGTCTCTAGCCCAGAACACTCTCTTAATCTCCAGACCCAAACATTGAGATGTCCACCCTATGTCTCCACCAATCTGTTCCTTCAGATCCTTGGAATCAACATTTCCCTGGCAGGAATCTCTTCAGATCCTCATTCCACATGATCTGTTTCTATTAATGATAGACCAATCTTCCAGTTAATCTGACACAAAACTTCAGAGTTGTTTTGTTAAATAATTCTTCCTTTTCCTTTGACTCATACTTCAAATCAGTCAAGCCGGCAACGTCTTTCAAATCTCTAACTTCTTTTCTGACACAGTTTCTAACATAGAGTAGTCGTTAACCAGGGTTATTTTCTGATTTTATTTTAGTGACTTGTGTAATACCTTTTCTTTTTTCAAAATTATATGCTCCAAAAAGGAAGAGACTGTGTTTCATGCATTCAGGACAATCCTTCAGCTGTGCCGTTAAATGTTGGAAGGGTAGGAGACAGTAGGCTCCAGAATTTTCTGTAAAGAAGGGGTTTGGAGGTGGAAATCTGGCCGTGGAGGAAGGGACGGCATCGAGACTTTGAAGCAGAATTGCGTGGTTAGCAACTGTTTTCACTTAGGCTACTTAGGTGGCTTCGGGATTCTCAGGGAGATTTTGAGGGATATAAAAACCCCAATGATCTCTTAGCACAGCCTCAGCTGGTCAGCACATTGCCCAAAAGTAAATCTTATTAAAGGAACATCAGGGATATGTCCAGTTCTAGAGATGATGAAAAGAGCCCTTTACATTTCCCTAGAGGCACAACCAGTCCCGTTGAGTTCGGCTCAAAGGGACGCCAAGAAGTCTCTCCTCCTTGTCTCCTTCTCGCTTTGTCTCTCCATCCCGTGGTTTTCTTACTCACTTGCCCTCTTCTCCCTAAGTCCCCTTCTCAATCCTATCGGCCTGTGTCTGTGAGGAGAAACAGGGACGAAAGGAAACGGCCTCTTTTTGCCTAGAACCAGACGAAGCATCTCATCTGACTGCATCGTTCTGGTGCATTGTTCCAAAGAACCTCAGTCTCTTTTCTCCATTTTACCATTTTCTACTACCCAAATTTGGAATAAGCCAGCACCCCAGGAGGAGAGAGTAAGCACTTCACCCATGAGGAAGTGAGGATTTTAAAAACCCATCCCGCAATGCACATAGTCCCACAAGATTCAACGCAGTGACCAACGTAAAGAAATACTTGGTAAGTAAACTAACAAATATGTTCTCTGTAAAGATCCATAGATGCAATGGAGTAGTCTAAAAATCAAACATACTAAATTGTAATTAATGTGTAATGCTTTATAAAATACAATAAAAGAATTTAATCTTTTTTTTTTCCCTTGAGTTAATGGGGCCTTCCTAATGAATCTAAGTTGGTAATGAATTTGGCTCGGCTCTAGTAAAATCAATGAAGCATTTCTATCAAATCAGTATTCAGAGTATGTGTCCACTGATTTCAGCATAATGCTTAACGTGCGAACTACCAAAACACAGTTATTTACAATCCAGCGCTCGAAGATCCCGCACTTAAAAAGATTAAGAAAAATGCTGATGTTACGGAGATATCCCAAAAATATAGAGTTCTAAATGTCATCAAATAGGATGTGAAGCCTTACATTAAGCCAAGCATTCTGGTAAACCATGTTCTATATTTCCACGAAATAAACCAACTTGGATAAATGTTATACAGCTGAGATTGGATATGTTTGGTAGGCAACACCCATTCCTCCGCAGTCCAGCTTCAGCAACCATTTGCAAATGGTTGCTCAGTCTGAACTGTCATATAGAAAAGGGCTACAGAGAAAGGTTGAAGTGGCTGTTCACAAAAGGAACTTCATGAGATTGGCAATGTTCGAGGCAGAGCTGAAGAAAGAATATTTTATCATTTCTGCAAAGATAGCATGTCTCCAGTGTTGCAGCAAAAGTGGAGAGGAATCCAGTAGGCTTTGGCAATTTGGAGATTTTGCAGCTTTGGGAGCATTATAAAAAGTATGCTGGGTAGAGAAGTGGCATTTCCAGAGAGACTACTGTAAAACAGCTTGCAGCCAGCAGCTCTCAAAAAGGAGACTTAAATGCAACAGCATTAGAGTGATTTTGTGAACACTCCCCAGGAATGGCTGGGGAGCTTTAGAGGTTGTGCAGGTGGGAATCAACCAGCTATAATAGCAAAACAATGATGTAAGCTACCACGGCCTCATTTGTAACCAAAGCCACTGAAATTTGGGGATATTTGGAACATAGTCATGAATATGTAAATCAATGTCCTTCCGATTCAAAGTTAACCATTCTAATTTGTGTGCGTGCATGATTTCACTGGAGTCTGAAGTTTTCAGGTATTTGGACATCAGATTGTTACCTTTAATTTACCTTTAATTACCTCTAATTATTACCAACTCTCCCTTTTCTTATGTGTTCATCCTACCCAGATAAAAAATAGCAATATACATTTATTGAGTTTTCTTTTTGAGAAATTAAATTAAGCAGTGTGGAAGAAGAAATAAAGAAATAAACAATGTTCCCTTAATGAACACAAAACTTATTTGGAGATATGAGATAACATAGAAAGAACAATTAAGAAACAGATCAAGAATATATCTTTAAAAAAATGTAAAATACAGCAGTAATAGTATCAAAAGAAAAGAAGAATATATCTTTATATGCACATAGAGCACTTCTGGAAGAATACACAAGGACAGTGGCCCTTTGAAGAGAAGGACTTTAAGACAGGGGTGAGTGGAAAACCTTCTTTTCACTCTTAGCCATTTGGGCAATTTAAACCTTTTTGCCATGTGCTTGTATTATTCCTTTAAGAAGAAAATGATTGTGTTGTATTTTTCTAAAGTAAGTACAGAACAGAATTATAACAACCTGGTTATTACCTGAAAAAAAGCACAGATCTTTGGAGTCAGACAAACTTGGCATTGCTAACTGACCCAAGCCAATTAAATCTTTCAGAATTGTTTGATTCTTTTTGGTAAATGTCTGTGATCTCTGGCACTTAATAGCAAATGGAAACGCTATCCATAGCCCTACCAATAAATAGGTAGGATGTTATAATAAAAGCAAATCTCAGAGCAAATACTGTGGCACACACACATTTTTATTAGTAAGCAGGCACTAAAAAAAATGCAACCTTTGAGCTTGGTAAAGTCATTTAGGTATTCAAACATCTATCTTGCAAGAACAGCAGATGTGGAAATATTTTGGCAGCAGAATCAGCAAGTCTTCCACTTGGATCACACAATAGAATCTTCCATTAGGTGGTAGAATGCTGGACCAAATGGAATCCTTGGCCTAAATTCTTCCTCAAAGAGTTCTAGGCGGATGGGCTCCCTGATTCTTATTAATATGTAATATTATGATATAATATTGTAATGCAACATTTATAGAGGTGTCTGTATGTTACTTCTAGTCAATAAACATATCTTAAATACCACTTATTCATCCACAAACAATAGTTTCTAACAGAGGCAGCACAATATAACGACAAAGAATATAAGCTCTGCAGCAAGACTGTCTGAGTTCAAATCTGGCTGTATCACTTACTTGCCACATAATCTTGAGCAAGTTATTTAAACTCCATGTCTCTTGTCTCTCATCAGTAGAATAGGAATGGAACAGTTATCATGAAAATCAAACGAGACGATATTTGCAAAATGCTTAGATCAGTGTCTGGCACATATTAAGTGCTCTACTAGCACTTATTAAACATATCAAACTAGCAACCTTTGTGATAATTAATGAACTCTCTAGTGAAGATTCTGATAGTAATATCAGGCTTTCTTACAGCCTTGAAAGATGTACATAGTAACTTCTTATGGAACAAAGGGGAAGGTATGATTACTCCTCATCATAAAATTCCAAGGTTTCCTAAGCTTAGTGTTCCTCTCCTGCAATACAGCCCCCTGCACGTGCAGGTGTTATCCAGACCTCTTTGTGTCACTCTATGGGAACTACGGTTTGGGGAACTGGTGAAAAACGCTGACACTCTGGTTACTGCTATTGCTGTGAGTGATGAACGGTCCTTCATCTCTGATGGAGAGTCTTTTGTCTTCTGCCAGCATCCATGAAACTGTAGCAAGGGAACCTGTTAACTTGCAAGAAGAGTAAAATCTCAGCCCTTCGCATTCTTGACAATATTAAGGGTGTATTATAAGCAAATTTACGCCAATAAATTAGAAAACTTAGATGAAAACAGCAAATTTCTTGAAAGACACAACCACCAAATCTCTTCATGACATTGGGAAAGGCAAATTTCCTTAGGTAGGATACAAAGAAACTGTAGCCATAAGAGGAAAAATAAATAAATTAGCCTTCAACAAAATTACAGTTTTTGCTATTTGAAAAACATCATTAGGAAAATGAAAAGGCAAGCCACAGACTGTGAGAAAATGTTCACAATGAAAAATAAAGACATAATAAATTGTAACTACATTTCCCTACAATGGCTAAAATCGAACAGACTGACAATACCAAGTGTTGACAAAGATACAAAGCAGCAAGAACTTTGATATATTTCTGATGGGATGTGAAATGTCACACTTTGTCTCACTTTGGAAAATACTTTGGTAGTTTCTTACTAAGTTAAATATATAATTAACATATAAACCCAGAATTTCTACTCATAGGTATTAATATTTTCCCAAGAAAATATTTTCATAGCAGCTTTATTCAAAATAGCCAAAACATGAAACCAAAGAACATCAAAAGGTGAATGGGTAAATAAACTGTGCTCTATTCATATGATGGAATATTATTTAGCATTA
The DNA here is from genome assembly GCA_004363605.1 of Indri indri. Taxonomy (NCBI): domain Eukaryota; kingdom Metazoa; phylum Chordata; class Mammalia; order Primates; family Indriidae; genus Indri; species Indri indri. Next base: position 11,858 of record RJWJ010012706.1, read on the forward strand.
AAAAGAAAGAACTCCTAATGCGCACACAGCATGAATGAATCTCAAAACCATAATGCTGAGCAAAACAAGCCAGAAACCAAAGTGAACATACTGTATGGTTCCATTAATGCAAAATTTTGGAACAAGCAAAACTAATCTATAGTGACAGAAATCAGATCATTGAGCCTGTGAATGGAGGATTGACTACACAGAGGCATGGGAAAAGTTTTGGGGGTTATACAAATATTCTGTATCTTGTTTGTGGTGTTGATTATAGGGAGATTATATATACGCACACACTTGCACACATATATATGTCAAACTGTACTCTTCAAATTGGCGCATTTTATTTTATATAAATTGCACCTAAAGTGATTTTTCTTTAAAATCATGATCACTCTCACTAGCTATAAAAGATTCAGTGGGTTTTAACTCACTGAACCTTTATCTTAAAAATATGAATAATACTTTCTCCTGTACTGGCAAGTGAATTATATTAAATAATTCATATAGACCATTTAGCACAATGCCGGCTCATAGCAAGAATAATAATAATGTAAACTAAATAATTGCTGAGAAGGTTAAGAGCAGTATGGATGGTGTTATCCATTAAGTTTCCCTGAGGAGGTGATTTCTGAGATAACCATTAAAGAAACATATGAATTATTAGGGAGAACATTTCATATAAGAAATGTCAGACAAAACCACTGAGGTACCATTACTGAGTACAGTAATGGGTACCATCAGGTATATTTGGCCAGGTCAGAGAGGCTATGCCTAATCATAATGAAAATGAAGAATGAGATTATGGAGGGAAAGAAGAAGAGAGAAGGAAAAACTAGGCTAGGAGATAATAGGACACTTTAGAGCCAAGTAGAGAAATGATATATAGAGATTGGTGTTCGGAGTTGGCTATTCTGAAAATGATACGTAAAATGAATAGAAGGAGGGCACGACTTGAGACAAAGAAAGGAAGTAGAAACTTATCCCTCTGCCATGGAAGAGGAGATGGGTTTAGATGAGAAAAGAGAGAAAAACAAGAGAATGCAAGAGACATTGCGAGGGAATATTTTCAGAAATTGGATCTACTTAGAAGCAAAACAAAAGGAATTGCAAACAACTTCAGATTCGAAAATTAGAAAAACAGGTTGTCTCTAGTAATAATGCTCAAGTACCCAATATGTGCAGGAGGAGAACAGAAAGGAAACTCTAGAGAAAGTTAGTATTTTGGAAGGAAAACAGAAGAGATGTTAGAGGTTGTGATAGTCATTAGTGCTTGTATTAGTTTACTGGAGCTGCTGTGACAAAGTATTACCAGAAACTGGGTGGCTCAAACAACAAGAATTTATTGTCTTATAGTTCTGGAGGCTACAGGTCTGCACATGATGAAGGTGTCAGCAGGGTTGGTTCCTTCTAAGGGCTGTGACAGGGAATGTGTCCCATGGCTCTCTTTTAGATTCTGGTGGCATGCCAGCAATCTTTGGCATTCTGTGGCTTCTGCTTGCGTCGCCCTGACCTCTGCCTTTGTCTTCACGTGCTGCTCTTCCTGTGTGCACGTCTGTGTCCAAATTTCTCCTTTTTATAAGGATACCAGTCATATTGGATTAGTGGCCCACCTCAATTCAGTATGACCTCATCTTAATTACATCTGCAACAACCCTATTTCCAAATAAGGTCACATTCCGAGGTACTGGGGTACAAGACCAACATATGAATTTGGGGAGATGCAACTCAATCTGTAATAATGCTGTTCAAATATTTCTAGCTCTTCCCCTTCTGGACTGAGTAAGATTGTACCTCCTCACCCTCTTCGAAGTTATATGCAGCCATATGACTTGCTTTGGTCAATAAAATGTGAAAGAAAGTGACGTATACCATTTCCAGCTGAAGTGTTAAAGGCCAGTGCGTGATTCACCACATCTCTTCCCTCTGCCTGAGGTCACTGTGAAGGCACAAGTCAACATAAACCCCCCACCAGCCCATGTCACTAAGGAACTGCAATGAGCAGAGCCCCACTTCTGACTTGCATTGAGAATGCAGCAAGAGCAAGAAATACACTTTTGTTGCATTCAGCTAATTAAATTTTGGGATTGTTTGTTACTCCTGCAAGAAACCTTGTGCTTTTTCTCAGAAGAGCGGTGATTAGGGAAGTGACCATCGGCAAGTCAGCCATCACTTTATATTTTAAGAAAAAAGACTAAAAAACAAATGAGACCAAAAGAACTTTATTTTTACCAATCACAGTTGAGGAGCAACAAGGCGGATTGTTTCTTTGGTAGGCCCCCAGTGAACCATACCTCCCTGGATAGACCCTTCTGACCTTGACTTTGGGATTGGCCATTGGACTGGGCTTTGGCCAATGGTACATTAGTAGGCATGATGAAAACAGAGGCTTGCACACTGGGGACTGTCCTCTTGGAATGCTTGTTCTTGGAACACTCCCTCTTGGAACTCAGTGACCATGCCGTAGAAGCTCAGCCTAGCCATGTAGAAAGGCCACATGGAGGGCCATCAGGACCCTGGCTGACAGTTCCAACTGAGTTCCGGCAAGCACCAACTTCAGCCATCTGAGTGAGTTTTCTTGGAACTGGATCCGTCAGCCACAATCAAGCTGCCAGAACTGACACCATGGGGGCAGAAATGAACTGACCCATCAAGCTCTGTTCAAATTGCAGATTTAAAGCAAATAAATTACTGTTGCTATTTTAAGACACTAAGTGTTTGGGTTTTTTTTTTTTTTTTAATGCAGCAATGGATAACCAAAACAATCAATAAATGCTTTTTATGATAATTAGGTGAAAAATAATAAGAAATCATTTTGTGTATTAATAATTCCTGGTTACTCAGTAAAAAGGATTCCTTAGTGTTATACGGCCTAGATCATGTGCTCTGAAACAAGACATATTTAGGTGAAAACTCCAGCCCTGTCACTATCCGGGCAACCATGAACAAAAACCCAACCTGTGAACCACAATTTCTTCATTCATACAATAAACATAGAAAGAACTTACTTCTCAGGCTTATTGTGAAGATTGAAGACAATGATTTCATACAAAGTACTTGAAACATAGTCTGCACTCGATAAATGCTAATAGCAATTGCTATTATCGTTTTTTTATAATCACTAATCATTCATCAAACGTTTATGGTACATCAGTGGTGTGACAAGCACATGCTGGGTGGTAGAAATACAAACACACGCCTATCCCAGCACTGTACTTTCAGGGATCTGATAGTCTGCTGATCGTATTAAGTTCAGTGGAAGAAAGCTACAGGTTTTGTGAGAAAGCCTAACAAGGAAACCTATTTGAGATGAGTGATCTGGGTTGGTTTCTCTGATAAACATTTAAACTGAGTCCTGAAGGATAAGGAGGTATTGTCCGGGTAAAGAATGCTGGAAAGAATGGCATGGACAGAAGGAACTACGATGCATAGAGATTTGTACATTCAGAGAGCTGAAAGAAGGCTGCCGTGGCTTGGACCTGGTCAACAAGTGGGAGTGTCATATAACAGAGACTGAGAGACAAGCCTCACATTTCTATTAATAGCTAACCCAGAGCCCATGTCCTGAGAGGCTGGGCATACAGTCGTATGGCCCTGGCGTTGCCAATTGCCAACGATGTGTAAATACTACCTAGGAAGTAAAGGTTAATGACCCATGAAGCAATAATTTCCAAAGGTTGGCCCACAGGTTGGCGCCATGCTGTGAATGATAAGTTTTCGTGCTTAGAGATTAGATAAACACAATGTACAGAGTTCTCAATAAAGACAAATATATTATGTTTTCAATTTTTTAATTATGTCCTTACAAGAAATAACTGTTTTTTTAAAATAATAATGACTGTAGTTGGTTTTTATTTCCAATATCCTTCCTTAGAAAAAGCAAAAGATAGCTACTCAATTGTACCCCAAACATGGCTATTTTCACCTGACTTTGGGGTGTCTCTTTAGTTTCTGTGAAATCCACACCTCCAGAAACAATTGCTTCAAAAGGTAACAGTGTCTAGATTCATTTTCATGTTAAATATTTGGCTATTTTGAAAGGGGCAATAGTGTAGAACACCCAGAGGAGAGAAGGAGTGGAATCTCCTGCATCCTCTAGCTGAAACTTTTGAATCTTTATTTGAAATTTTTGCTTATGAAAAATAAGCATATCAGGGATTGTAGATTCATATTCATATTCACACACATATAATATTCTTTATGTAGACAATGCATTGAGGAAACAGCACTGTAATTTTTCCATGAAATATGAATGCCATACTCATGCATAATTTATGCAACATAAAACCACTAGACCATGTATTTTGTTGTTTAATTATGATCCCTTGGTTCTTTCTGATGAGCGCCTTTAATCAGTCCAATCAGTGTCTGAAATGTCCTATTTCTATCTACAAACACACACCTAAATGGAGGTGTTAAAATAAATTTAATTGAAATATGCTTTTGTACAAAGCCTTTCTGGGCCTCAATGTAATAAAAGGAATTTAGAAGCAAATAAATGATTGACACAAGCAATAATTATTTTGCTCAAGATTTTTAGAGATACATGGAAAAGGATATTTTCAAGCATCTTGACCTTTCGCTCAAGCAAAACCTTCTGTTGTTTAATTAGTTTGTGGTTCTTTTTTAAAGAAAACCTCTGAAGTTGCCTCTTTAATACTGATAAATTTAGAAGGGATCTCCATGCCTTCATTTGATTGTGTATTAGGGTATTCTGCCGTGTGGATATCTAAAGGCTAGAACAACTCCTCAATGTTTTCACATTTTCTAACTCCCCTAAAGCACCTCCATGTTTTCAAAGAGAAATAAATTAGACTAAGACAGGCTGCAAGCACTGAGGATTGGATTTTGTTTTCTCTTTACAAATGTTATTCTACAGCTGCTCCATTGCATCACCATAACAACATGGATCTGTGCAACATTTTCAAATGGCTTGAAAGGACGTTTTCCCCACAGAGGCTACAAACATTTATAAGGTAACCATTACCACTAGTTTCCTTTAAAAGTAGATTGAAAACCTGATTTGAGCTCTGCTGCTATCACACCAGAAGCAACCTTGTCATTTGTTAGGATGCACCACGGTGTCCTCTCTAGGAGCAGAACAAGCTCAGTCAGAGCCTTCTCCAAACCATATCTATGACCTTCTTCGAGCCAGAGCCTTTTCCCATCAGTCACCACGCACTCTCAATTCTGTCTTGACTCCGTAACCCCTCTGCCCTGTAGTACTGTGCTTGATTCCAGGTTGCTTTGCAAATATCATCTGGTAATTTCATCCATAAATATGTTTCAAACGCCACATGGCTTATCACTATTACCACTACTGCTCCTTATTGCCTGGTAGTTTTATTCACTTTATATCCTTAATAAATATTGGCAGGACAAATGGATAGAGAGCAGTGGTTAATACGGTAGCATAAATTTTATAAGTTTGAACAAAGTCTGAGTCCTACCTCTATAACCTATTAGCTATGAATCTTTGGACAAGTTATTTAAACTCTCTAAATCTCTGGTTCTTCATCTGTAAACCAAGAATGTCAGTATCTATTTTATATGTTTCTCATAAAGGTAAAATGGTTAGTATTGTGGTAGGTTGAGTGCCTAATATGTAATAAAGGTCTAATAGACGTTTGTTTGTGTAATCATTGTTCATTCCACTCATTTAACAACTGCTTACTGAGCACTTACTATGTTCTTGGCATGTTCTAAAGGTTGAATAATGAGTGGTGAATAACACGGTCTTTGCATTTTATGGAGCTTCCACTCCATAAAATGGTAGGGGAACACAAAATAAAAAAATAAATCAATATGTGATTACAAATAGTGATAAAGGCTAAGACAGAGACAAGGTGCTATGATAGAGAACACTAGAGAAAGGGAACCTACTTGAGACGGTGTAATGAGGAAAGGCCTCCTCGGGAAGGTCATTTATAAATGGCAATGAGGAAAATAGCTTGCGAAGAGTGGGAGAAAGCAGAGAGCAGAGCCTGAGAAAAAGGCACTGGGCAAATCCTGAGCACGGAAGATCCCCGCGGGTCTGGAGCAATGCTCAGTGAGAAGTGCTGCCAAGGCCGAAAGAGCTTCAGAAGCCAGAACATTCAGTCTCATACAACACGGAAGGAAGTTTGGCTTTTCCTCTAAGTTCAAGGGGAAACCATGGAGGGGTTTTGAGGAGAGGAGTGTCATGATTTGATTTCTGTTTTTAGGAAAAGATTTTGGCTATCGTGTGATAATTTGGAAAAATACAGAAATAGATAAGTTAGGAAGCTATTGCAATAATGCAGGCAGGAGATGATGGTGACTTGGGACCTAGTGGCAGGGGTGCTGGAGAGAAGGAAGGATTTGAAATACATTAAAAAGACAGAAAAATCAAATCTCACCACGATATTGCCTGGAGGAGGGAGGTGGTGTGGTTGACATGAACTTACTCCTGGGCACATTCACTCCTAGAACTATCACCATTCAGCCTGTAGGCTCTCCAAAAGAGGAGAGGGCAGAGTAATAATTTTTAGATATTAACATTAAATATTGTCCTATATGCATTCAGTCATTCTCCAGCAACCTTCTCCTCTGTCTCAGCAACATACTCAACATATGTCCCTATTTACATCCCATTCCCCAAAAGCAAAAATGCTTCATCATCAGGAAAACATTAGTTCTAGCACTAAGCTGAAATACTAGTAACATATGAAGTCTTGTTTTAATCCCATCTAATGCAACAAAAATTACCGAACCTCCTTATATGAAATTTATCTTTTGGCTTACCTGGAAGCTCAAGGATTCCCACATAACTTATAACAGTTTTCTTTCAAGGTTAATTTTTTCATTATATACATATGTGCTTGTGCTCATTCCCTTAGAAACAATACCAACAGATGGCACAGAATATTTGGTTGCATAACGATTAAGGCTGAATTGGGTGAGAACTCCAGGATTAAGGACTATTCTTAGAAAAAACAAGTACTTCACTGATAGGACTTTAAAGCTTCTAATGATCTATAGCAAAGAAACACCTAAGGAAAGTGTGCATTATGACCTGAAGATCCTGAATTTAAAACCATACATACCTGAAATAAGAATCCATGTGCATTGATTCACAGATACTATTATGTCTCAGCACCATGAAAGAGTATGAGTGACTCCATCTTTCTCTCAGTTGGGGAGTAGATTCTGCAACTAATCTCAACCACTACTTTATGCATATTCCATCAAAATGCAGGCTACAAAGGTATACGATGTGTTCTGACCATTTAAACATCTTTGTGAAACTTCCCAAGTGGGAGCAATGCAGTTCTATTGCTCCTACTATGTGTAGAAAATAGAAGAGGATATTTAAGAAAACATCACAGAAAAATTCCAATGTTTTTGAAAATAACCAAAGATCCAACTCATCCTATTTGTTGTGGTCCCAGAATTACCATTTTAAAGGAAATTTTATATCCAAAATCTGAAAACTGAGCCTTGAAGGAATTACAGCCAGAATAGGCAATTTTGATAGCAGAGAAGAGAGTGAGCAAAAATGCTGAGGACAGCATAGCATGATGCCTGGAAAGACAAGCCATGTGTGTGGACCCAGACTAGGGAAAGCCACACAGAATGATAAAGCATCCAGAAGATATGTAATGGAAGAATTCCAAAGAAAAATTTTATTTAATAATTAAAATGGCATCTGCCATTTACTGAACGTATGCCAAAGGCCAGGCACTGTACTAGACACTTTATGGATTTTATCTCTATTTCGTGTAATAACTCTACAAGATACGTCTTAGTACTCTCATTTTACAGATAAGGAAACAAATCTTAGTGAGATGATAGACCATGCTTAAGGTTCCTCAGCTAGTAACTGGTAGAGCCAGGATTCAATTTCCTATCTACCCATCTCTAAAGACCAAGGCTGCCTGATAGGGCTGTCCAACCTACACAATTATATACAATGATATCACTAAAGCCCATCTGTTTCCACAAAAATACATTTCCCAAAGTTTGATTAGGATCTAAACACGAAAGTTTAGAAGCCCTAAGTCCTAAACCAACATCCTAAGCTGAATTCGAGAAGCCCCAAGCATTTCGTACCAAAGGAAGATCATACTGACACATTTTCAGAAACATGGCAGAGTAGTCAAGTTCAGGGAGACTCTGACAGGAAGACCAAAGTGACATGTGACAGCTAGATTCTGGGTCACCTATTTTGTACAAAAGTACCAGAGAGTCTGAGAGACGAAATGCAGAACTACAAATAGTGCCTTACTTTATGAAGAGTGTGGCAGATACTGGTAATTGTCTTTTAATATCTATTAATATTACCTGCTTCTTTCTTTTAGTAGTAGAACGTGCCTGAGTTTTAGCTGGATTTAGCTGTTCAGCTAGACAGTACACTTCCCAGGCCCCTTTGCAGCTAGGTTCCAACCAATGGAACTTCTGGTTCATATCTGTCAAATTAGAAAAAAATCTGGACTTTATGCAAAAGGACCTTTGCAAAGTGTCAGGGAGGGACTATTGCAATAGAGAGAACATTTTGACTGCAACATCTGCGAGCATCAGGCAAAAAGGGTTTTTCTTTCATGGAGAGAAGTAAACAAGGCTAAAAAGAAGCAGGTGTAGAGAAGTGAGAAGAAAGGATGGCAAGGTTGGACAGCACATTCAAGAATGTTCTACCCTGAAGCTATTTTTCTGGAGGAGACCCTTAAGGAAGGGTTGGATGCTGACTCAGGCTGAAAGCAGGCCAAAGTTCAGGGGCCTAGAGGAAGGAGAACATCTTAACCAAAGTTTGGTTAGTAAGCATTTTGTTCCCATCGGGGGACAAAACAGTTCAGCTGATCACTTACAAGGCAAAGAATGGGAATTTGGAAGGCTTGCGACTGGCCTTGTCAAAGGTAAACAAGAGGGGTATCCTTAATTCTTATCTAAGTCATGGGTAAGGAGGTTCTTTCACTAAGCTGTTTCCCAGAGCACAAAGGTGGGGGATTTCTCTAACCATTGCTGTTTTCCAAAGTCACAGGGCTCAGGTAAAGTTCAACATCATCATAACCTTAAAAGGAATCTGCTTGCTCTATACTTCTCTCCCCTTCCAGTGGTTGGAACTTAGACGTGGCGGCACCAAGACAGCCTAAAGGATGGTGTAGCCTGAAGATGAGAGGGGCCTGGGTGCCTGGGTCCCTGGATGACTTTGTGGAACAAAGCTGTCTACTTGCCCCGGACAGCTCAGCTACCTCTAGGCTATAAGATAAGAGAGAAATAAACATTTATCTAGTGTACACAATTTTATTTTGAGGTCTCCAAGTTACAGCTGCTTAGCTAGTACCCTAATGAATACAAATAGCCCCCGCAAACAGGAAAGTTTTTGTTTGTTTTGGGCATCACAGTCAACCTGTCAAGCATCACCTTCAAATATGAGAGATAATATGAAATGCAGAGCTCCCTTACAGTGGCAGCTACTCACATTTTTGTTAATCTATGAATGCCTGAAGCATCCAAAGCTCAACTTTGCTCTTCTTTTTCTGTATCACACAGGAGAAGAATCCTGTTTCGGCTCCTGATATGCATTAAAAACTTTCTGTTCACCTAGCATTGGAACACAAATAAAGCAAAAAGAAAATAGTGTGCCTGCAGGCACTTACTTCTGATTAAGTAACATACGTTAATGTACGTATTTGTGATATTACTGGGGCTCTTCAAAAGTTGCTAAAATGGCAGAATGTTCAACAATGTAATTCAAGTCTTTAAGTCAATAATAGCCTTCTTTACTGGTGACAGGGTTCAAGACATGCTACCCAAAATATGGCACCTTCTCATTTGAGGACAAAGCAGAAGCAGGAAGGTCATTGTCACCTTCCTCCCCTCGCTCCTTGACCCCTGAAGCGGGAATTATCTGACCTGATCTCTAAAGTAGATTATAAGACCTTCATCACACAGGAGTCCGTCCTATACCCCAAGGAAAGAAACATCATTATCCTCAAAGGCACAGAATCGAGAAGGACCTGAAAAACAGGTCTGGCCACATTAATTACCATTAGAGCATATCCTTTTGTCCTCCAATCATACTTCTGCACAACTGTCCATAAAAATACACAATTTTCCCTTTTTCTTTGGGTCTTCATTTCTGAAGGCTCCTGTGTCATGTAAAACTTAAATTTGTATGCTTTTCTCTTGTTAATCTGTCTTTGATTGTAAGGGTCTCAGCCGTGAACCCAGCAATGAGTGAAGAAAGAAATCTTTTCTCCCCTGCATTGAAAATGCAGACATAGGAAGATATGGAAATTCAACCAGGAGTGATCAAAAGAACTAATATCACCACCAAACACATATTGCTTTTTGTCAGACACTGAAATGCACCCATAAATGTTCCTTGCAGAGATAGCACCCATGTGGTGTACTTTGCTACATGAAAAACTACATGCATGTCTATTGTTAGTGGCACAGCTCTTAGAAGTCCAAAGGTGTTTCCTTTAGTTATTCAAATTTCTCAAGCAGTCCTAATAACTTAAATAAGAGGTATCGATTATTCAGCATTTCTCCAGTGAAAAAACAGTCCAATATCAAGACCGCAAAGGAAAGCTGATTGTTCAACTTGATCTAAACAAAAAGTTAGTTGAAAGTAATCACTGTGGCCTCTTTGATTCACTGGATCAATTGAATTCACTGTCTCAGTTGAGTTCTTAAGGATTTTCAAACACATTTTCGAGAAGTTACCCATTCTAGCAAAAAATGAGCCTTTATGATAAGTTTTAGTTCCCTGTATCCCATTCATTTTTTGTCTTTGACTTTAATACGTTTTGAAATAATTCCAAATCTTTTTCGTACATTATTCCTTTTTAAAAACAGGTCCGGGGTGCTCGCTTCAGCAGCACATATACTAAAAACAGGTCCAGGCCAGGCATAGTGACTCATGCCTATAATCCTAGCAGTTTGGGAGGCCAAGGCAGGAGGATTGCTTGAGGCCAGGAGTTTGAGACCAGCCTGGACAACATAGTGAGATCCCATCTCTACAAAAAATTTTGAAAATTAGTGGGGAGGGGTGGCACATGCCTGTAGTTCCAACTACTGGGGAGGCTGAGGGAGGAGGATCATTTGAGCCTAATAGTTGGAGGTTACAGTGAGCTATGATCATACCATTGCACTCCAACTTGGGTGACAGAGTGAGACCCTGAGTCTAAAACACAAACAAATCCAAGAAGAGATATGAGACATACAACCAAATATACGGGGCACCTTTTTTAACTAAATACTCAAAGCTTCGAAAGCATTCTTTCTTCTCCCAAACTACCCCTCCTCCTCCCATTGCCCCACCAATATTATACTTAATGTTATAATTAAAAGGATAAGCCCCACTCTGGGTATATTATCAATTGAGAACCTCTGTCTGCTCCAGTCCTTGCATTCTCTGCAATAATTCAAAAATCTTTTACGTATTAAAAACAATCTCACTTCCAAAAGATTTGGTGCTACTTGCTGATGCAAAATGTCACTAGAAAAGGTCATGTTTTTTGTATTGTGGTAACAACAAAGGAAAGGGCGCTAGCAAGCTGTGAGAAATTCATTAAGAATTTTTCCTTTCCATTTGGGTTTAAAATCTCACTTATCATTACAAAACAAAACAAAACAAAACAAAACGTTACCTAGCATTAGACTGAATTTGCTAGTAAATAAGTACTTAAATGCTTTTGTATTAATAAATCCTTTACAAAGATGATCAAAAGCAGTTCTGATTAAGATGACTAACATATATGCTGAAGGAGTCTAGAATATACCGCAGTGGCATAGAGATTATTTTGAGCCTAAGATATTTAAGAATCAACAGCTGCAGGAAGAAGCTTTTCTGAACTCCCTTTAACTTCCTGAAAGCAAAGCCTCCCAAAAGGATTCCATTGTCATAAATCCTCCTCCCCACCACCCTAGCTTCACAGCAAGGGAAGATTGACTCTTATCACCAAAGACTAGCTGAAGACGAGAAGGAAGAACCTGAATACGAAATCACCCAGATTTTGTCATAAACTCTCTCATCTCCCATCTATTCTCCTAAGGACCCTTTATTTCTCCTGAGAGTCATTCGTTCTTCTAGAAGTGCCTCTCTGCCCCTCCTCATCCCCTATTAAGATAGTATACAAGCCCCAAATTCTAACCACTTCATTGAGTCACCTTTCTTTGTGAACTACCTTGCATAATTAAATGTTTTTTTCTCTTACTCATCTGGCTTTCATCAGTTTAATTTGCAGGGCCCCAAGCACTGAACTTAAGAGGCTAAAGGAAAAATTTTTCCTCCTCCGTAACGCTTTGATTTTTAAAAGAGATCGATTTTCTATATTCTTACTTTGATGGGCTACTACTAAATGCCAGAAATAGAAATCTTATGGAAATGTAGACACAATCCGAGTTAAACGTATACCAATGTCCTTTCTTAGATGTTAGGATTCTTGTACATTCTGGATATAATGTGAAATGCACTTGGGTGTATGACAATTTGAAGATCCTTTTGTGTTGTTCAAAAAGTAAGTTTATAAAGTCAAATGTCAGCGTATTGTGCATAATGCAATAATTTTTCAGGACTGTGTGCCAAAACTGTGCAATTTATTATCTATTAACTGTTGTATCCCTAGCACCTGTTTTAATAGAGCACAACAATATAGACACTCAGTAAATAATTATTAAATTGAAAGAATGTTTGGCCTGTGTGTTATATGATATATATTTAGTCTCTGTCCCTGGTTCCTGTCACAGAGCACTTAAAAACCTTGACATTTTCTGAGTGATAGGAGTGTCTTTTGTTATAATAATGACCACCTTTTGTTCACACCTGAATTTATACTAACGAGGTGACTTAGGGTGGAGCCCCATAATAGCCTCAGGACAGGCCTAAGCACCAGAAAAACCAAGTAATCAGAGAGTTGGAACTTTAACCCCCTTCTACTAACCTCTGGGAGGTGGAGGTGGAAGCTGGGGAGACCGAGCTCTGTAAAAACTCTTAAACAAGATTCGAGGAGCTTCCAGGCTGTTAACATGTGGAGGTGCTGGGAGGGTGGCACCCCCAAGGAGGTCATCCCCCATACCTTGCCCTGTTCATCTCTTCTTCTGGCTGTTCAACTGTATCCTCTGTAATATCCTTTGTAATAAATTGGTAAACATAAGTAAAGTGTTTCTCTGAGTTCTGTGAACCATCCTAGCAAATTATCGAACCCAAGGAAAGGAGTCATGAGAACCCGGATTTATAGCCCATTTGTCAGAAGCACAGGTCACAACAGTTCCACAACACAGTTCTGTGGAACTGTGCCCTTACCCTACGGGATCGGAAGCTAGCTCCAGGTAGATAGCGTCAGAATTGAATTAAATTACAGGACATAGAAGAATGTCCATGGAAGAATCGTATGGGGAAAAAACCCCACACATCTAGTAACAGAGGTGTTCTGTGTGTTGAGTGTGAGAGAAGAGAGAAAAAACAATTTGTTTCTTCCTTTACAGCCTAAAGGATTAGGTATATCCCTTAGTTTAAAATGCCTGCTCCCTTAAACAACTGGTTCTCAAACGAAGGAAATACAGGAGCTACTGCTACATTAAGCTCCTATACAGGAGCATTTCAAACTACAGGATATGTCAAAGGGATGTGCACATTCTTCATTGGCTGCGTCCCACTGGGCAAGTTTTCTAGCCTTACTAAGATCATTTTCTCCTTTATAAAATGAAACTAATACGAATTGTGAAGATTAAATCAGGTACTATACACAATGTGCCTAGCATCGTACCAGGCACATAGCAGACACCCATTAGATGGTAATGATTATTTCTTACATGAGTGAAAGGGAAAGTATATTCTACCTGATGACACTGGTATCATTCTGAGGAAAAGTAGTAAATTTTTTATAATATGTATGAACTTTTTACCATAACCTTTTCCTTCTCTCTCATCTTTTTTAGAAGAATGTGACAGAGAGGAGCCTGATACCTGGCCAGAAAGCAGTTGCATCCTTATACTTGACCTTACAGAAGTTAAAGCAAATTACAATGGAGACCAGGCCTGAAAAATCCCTGAGCAGACAGAGCCAGTTAGGCCTCCTAAGTGAGCTAATCCTCCCTTGATTTGCAAACATAAGCAAAACTTAACGAGCTATTTCTTGTAAATGCCTAACTTAAGCTCAACCAACAGAAACAGTTGATAAACCTCAAATTATATAACTAGGGACTTTTCAGTGAGGTAAATAAAATACAGTAGTCCCCCTTACCTATGGGGTCGCTTTCGGTGGTTTCAGTTATTCACAGTGAACTATGGTCCAAACGCAAGTGAGTGCAGTAAAAATAAGATATTTTGAGAGAGAGACCACACTCACATAACTCACATACAGTACATTATTATAATTGTTCTATTTGCTTTTAGTTATTGTTGTTAATCTCTCTTACTGTGCCTAATTTACAAATTAAACTTTATTTTCTATATATTTTTATATTATATATTTATTTATATATGAAAAAAACAGCATATATAGGACTTGGTACTACCCACAGTTTCAGGCATCCACTGGGTGTCTTGGAAGCCCCAAGGGTAAGGGAGGGTAACTGTAAAGCAACTGTAGGATTGTAACCAATCAAATTTTCTCTGCCTGACTTCTGTGTCATCCTATGGAAGCCTCCCTTTTGCGTTCCTGAACCACTTCTGGTTTGGAGCTGTGTGATGCATGAATCATTGTTTGCTCAAATAAAATCTTTAAAATGTTATTGTGTCTCAGTTTACTTTTTAACAAAGAATGTCCTCCCTCATCACTGTCGTCTTCATGGCTTTGTTGTGTTATTTCTGAGTCTGATTGGCCTTTGCGTGGGACTTATCAGTCTTTACCTATTAAGCCTCACTTTGAGCAGGAGAAAAAAAAGATTTACAGAGTTCTGACGCAAACAATTTTTTTTCTCAGCACCCAAAGGACATAATAATAAAAGGGACAAGAAACTACTTACCAACTTCACTTACATCCAACAAAATTACCATTTACAGGGTGTCGCATTAAGTTAATTGCTTTTCTTTCTCCGAATAAGGACTTAAATTTCAGCTCACAAGAAAAACTAATACCAAGAGAAGCAGTTCGTGAAATGATACCAGCAGAGCCTGACTGGAAATGTTAGCAGCAGGGTGGGAAAAAGAAATAAACTCGAACCAAAAGTTCTAACTCATGTTTCATTTGAGAGCAATAATTAATCGAAAACATACTAAATGTCAAGTTTCCTTTGATTGTTATTCACTCAGCCATGAGGCTGCTTTTTATTGTTTCTGGGGATGATCCTGAATGGAGATATTGTACCACTTGAGTCAGGGAGAAACTGGTTGCTATCAACTTTGACCACAACAGATGTAAAATAACAGACTCCAATATTCTTTCAGAAGCTCTGACTTTTTTTTTTTTCAAACTATAAAAAGACATCTTTTTTGCTGCTGCTATTTTGCTTTGTTAGGTGGTTTATATTGCGTCCATTCAGCCTTGTCTTACCAGAAAAGCTTTATCCTGCATACCCGCTAGCAAAGGAAAAGGAGGTTTTAGGATCTCTGCATAAAAGAATTCTACGGAGGTACCCTGCTATAGGTTTGCATTTGTTCCTGGTTTCTCAGGTGACCTATCTCATAACAAACCTTTTGAAAAGATTAAAAAGAAGATGTTGGGATTAACAAAGAATCTTAAAGTTCACTGAATCCAATAATAACCCCTGAAGAACTTTAAACGGAAAAAAAAAATCAAACATTAAAAGAAATGAAGCAGTTCCCTAAAATAAACAAACTACTTTATGGAGGATCCGCCTTAATAAAGTAGTTGACAGCTTCTCTCCCCTGGAGTCCAAGCTCTGCTACTAGTAACAGGCAAAGGCCTCGTTTGCACAGCTGTTGCCTTAGGAACTGAGTAACAAAAGGCTGCAACTTTTAACTTGAATTTGAAAAAAAAAAAAAAGACAACTGATAGCAAAAATCGCTAATACCTGGGAAGTAAAAAAAATCAGCAAGGAACTTTGTGAGGTCAGGAGGAAGAATTTGCTAAAGCGTAAATTTCTTGTGAGCTCGAGGGAAACTGGGCCTGCTTGTTGGAAGCCTGAGTCTTGGAAGAAGCACAGCCCCCATCCCGCCCGGCTGCCAGTGATGTTCCGGACAGCGGGGAGGAATCCATCGCCCAGGCTGTGGGGCGGAAAGGCATCAATTTCTTCAGCGTTCGGAAGCTGGAGATCAATTTGTTTCTCACTATGAAAACCTGGGGCCCAGTGAAGGATAACTTCAAGAAAGAGCCTACCCGAGAATATTTATTCTAGCTTCTAGAATCCACCTCAGAATGAATCTCCACCATGGGAGAAAGGCAGGACCGGGGAAAGTCAGAAAGGAGGTGGTAGTTCATATCCATCTTCCCTTTTAAAATATTTTTCTGACCTTTTATTTTTAAACAATGTTTCAACTCTCAAAAAAAGAGAAGATCTAGTGTTTTACAAGTAAAGCCTCTTGGGAAAATAAGCAATGAGCTGGCTTAGACTATTTATTATTTATAAACTATTGATTTTCAAAAGAGGTTAAGACATTCATACAACAGAAACTATAAGAACACCAAAACAATTAGAAAATTGAATCAGGAGTAAAAGAATAAGCTGGCAGGATCTAATGGGGGCAGCCCCCTTTGGGGGCAGGAAGGGCGAATAGCTGTTCCGGAAAATATAGAAACAGTCTTCCTGTTTTGTCATGCCAGCTGTGACATGCAGAACTAAAATTTAAATTCAACTGTAGTGAGTTCACTTCATAATTTTTTTATTCATCTTCCAGCTGCAGTAAGAAGTGCTGAAGAAATTTCAGGTACAGTTTTAGCAATATTATTCAATAAATATTTGTGAAATACCTCCTATGTGCTAGACTCCCTCGAAGTGCCGTAGAGTCTAATGAAAAAGAGTAACATAGATAAATAATCCTAATGCAATATCATCGATTTTGGTTGTATTTCTTTCCATAAGTACTATGATAGAGCCTTTGAAAGGCTAGGAATAAAAGCCCTTAATTTGGTTGAGAGAGAGAGAGGAAAAGCATTCGGAACACTTCAGGTAAGAGTGATGTTTGGGATGACTTTAAGGATGAAGACCAATTTTCCAGATGGAAAAGAAGGACAGTCCCAAAATAAATCATGCATGTAAAAGAACAGGAGAGGAAAGATCACAGCATGTTCAGGAAACTGTTGTGTTGGTGATAAATGTTTAAGAAGGAGCTTAGAACCTTGAAAGACTTTACGGAAGGCATTGTAGATCTTTTTAACTGGTAAGGAAGATTATTCTATTTGAGTTTTAGAAGACAATTGGGTGTTGTAGTTTGGAAAATGGATGAGAGTAAAGGTGAAATTAAAGTAAGGAAGGAAGCTGTATTAATCAGAGTTCTCCAGAGAAACAGAACTGTTATTAATGAGTGTGTGTGTGTGTGTGTGTGTGTGTGTGTGTGTGTTTGTGTGTGTATAACATACATATATAGTATAAGGAATTGGCTCACATGATTATGGAGGCTGGAGACCCGGGAGAGCTGATGCTGCAGTTCCAGTCCAAAGACTGGCAGGCTGGAGACACAGGAGAGCCAGCGTTCCAGTTCCGGAGTGAGGGCAATCTGCTGTAGGACAAGGAAAAGCCAACGGTGCGGATGAAGTCTGACAGCAGTCTGCCAGAGAATCCTCTCTTGCTCGAGGGAAGCTGGTCTTTTTATTCTATCCAGGTTTTATTTATGATTCTATTCATGATTCGACAAGGCTCCCCACATCATGGAGATCAATCTGCTTTGCTCAAAGTCTACCAATTTAAATGTTAATCTCACCCAAAACACCCTCCCAAAAACACCCAGAATAATGTATGATCAAATATTTGGGCACCCCCTGGCCTAGCCAAGTTGACACATAAAATTAATCGTCACAGAGAATCACTACACTGTATGTGACAAATGACATCAGGCCTAGACTAATCTCGGGGCAAAGGCGAGCGAGAAAAACCAATCAGATTAGAGAACAATTGAATATGAAGATGAAAAAGAGCATATGGTGAGAATGACATCAAGGTTTCTAGTTTGAATAACTAGGTAGTGTAGAAAAAAACAACCAAGTAGATGACCAGTAACCTCCAAGGTTACATGTGCATACATACATACATATATATAAGTTTCTTGTCTTTCTCCATAGCAAGCTCAATTTTCTTCTGCCTCCTGGTGCCTATATTCACTATTTACATTTTTTATTACACATTGCATCATCAGTCCCCCTAAAAATCATCATATTTACAAAAGGTATTTCATTAATCATATTGTATCTGTGAAGATACATATTATATTTCTCGATCTATTTTGAAAAATGTGTTCACTTGATTCTGGTTAAACACAGTAACTTGAATACTTCGCCTCTATGCCTTGAAGACTTCTTGCCTCCATTCCTACCCAGACAAAATGTATAAACACATAAGAACAAGAACACATAAGAAATAACAACAAAATTTTCGGAACTGGAAATGGATGGCTGAGAGATAAATCACAGAAAAACAGAAATCAAGAAATAAATCAATTCTCCCAGGAACCCAGAAGGGCTCAGCAACTGGAGAAATAAGGTCCTCTGATAGGAGGAGGGAGGTGTTCAAGTGCGGCAGAAAGCAGGACTCTTTGTTAAAAGTCTGATGGAAAAAAATAATTAAATCTCTAAATCCACATCCCAACTCCCTTCAGCTAGGGTCTACCTGTCACCACCCCAGCAGAAGACTGGAGGTTTTCTCTTTGAAGAAATTGACTCAAAAGGGACATGAATTCAAGAAAAATAGGCAGAGCCGGGCAGGGGGCGCATGCCCTAATGAAAACAAGGATTAAGTGAAAAAATCTCCCATCTAAAAGGCAAAATCTTCAGTACCTTTTTCCCACTTGTTCCCAGAATGTGGGGCAGCCTAGACTCTAAACCTCAAGCCAGAGATAAGAGAATCACTCTTTACAGAAACTGACCAGCCCAAGAGAAAAAGACCTCGGAGGCTGACACTTAAAGATTCCCCATTCCAGGTTTTGTCCTAATCATCCAAGAGCGAAGCCAGCGCTAGACAAGCCCCAGTGGCACACACAGAGCTTTCAGTGGGCTTTTTAGTGCCCGTTATGGTTTGACTGTGTCCCTCAGAAATTCAGGTGTTGAAACTTAATGGACAATGCGATGGTAGTAAGAGATGGGGCCTTCAAGAGGTGATTAAGTCATAAGGGCTCCTCCCCTCGTGAATGGGATTAAGACCCTTATAAAAGAAGTTTCATGCAACTTTTGGCTCTCATGCGGCTGTGTGAGAACACAACATTCCTCCCATCTGGAGGATGCAGCAACAAGGTGCCGTCCTGAAAGCAGAAACCAGGCCCTCACCAGATAATTGAAACTTCCAGCACCTTGATCTTAGATTTCCCAGCCTCCAGAACTATGGGAAAAGAAATTTCTGTTCTTCATAAATTACTCAGTCTGTGGTATTCTGCTATAGTAGCACAAACTATGACAGTGCCTCATTGTTAAATGTAAAAAGACAGCTAAGGATCATTGGACTTGGGCACAATGTGAGCCTTTGATGTGAAAGGTTGCCATGCCTGTGCTTGTGTTTTAATATCCACAAACATGAGCTCTTTTGATATCATACTTTCATTTATTTAATCATTCATTCATCCAAACAAAAATGTTCAATGAGCTCCTACTATGTGCCAGATACTATTGCATTTCTTTAAATTGTTTTTTCTCTATGCATGGTTTCCATACTTTGGGATCAGAGCAGAGGAGACCTGCACAATTTTTCCACCTGGAACACAAGGATGTGCAACCTTGCAGAAGCTCTCTGCACTTCTGGCAGGAGACAAGCAAAAGAGAGGGCTCTTTGCGATGCCAAGAACAGAGAGGGCCTGAGGCAAACACATTGGCCAGACTGTATGGGAGACCTTCAGATCTTTCGTGCCCTTGTGCATCTACAGCATATTTTAAAATCCTTCAGCATAACCAGTGTAGTGTCATATACATGTTGGTTTAAGCTACAACCAAAGGTTTGGTTAATTACTCAAATCGGGAACTGAAATCTCAGGAGTGGTCAACTGGCATTCAAATCAGAAAATCCCACACTCCAGAGACAGCCAATGTTGAATATATGCCTTCTGTTATCCATATCTCCATCAGTATTAGAATGTTAGAAATGGAGTCTCATTGTGGAAAATTGTGAAATTCAAAATAATTTTTTTAGCTAAGAGAATTTGAACATCCACCCAGATCTGTAAGCTGTACCCTTAGGGATAACACCCGAGCTTCACCCTTAAATGAACCTGTGTCCAATCACTGAGTCTTGCCTGACGCCAACTAAAGGACACAGCATTCTGCCTCTGGGTATTGTTTCATTCAAGTAAACATTTCATGCAAAGAGGTAGTTGGAGCACCCAAAAGAACAGAGAGCTAGAACTTCATCAATCTTCCAGAACAGTCTGTATAAATGTTTTTTAGCCTGCTTGCTAGTAAGTATTTTAAAAAAAGAAAAATAAGTTCTGTATTTCTAACATAATTTTTGGAGAGTAACTCAGTTCCATAGTAGTTACTATTATTAATATTTACTAAAACAATCTAAGGTTGTGCAAGACCAAACTGGCTTAGGCTTACAACAGCCCTATATCAGGAAAGGTATAGAGTTAGCTCACAGAGAGGAAAGACCTCTGAAGGAATTTTGTAGCTGTGACAAAGGAATGATGCAACATAGGATATCTTGGATCTTACAGCTAGGGATTAGTAAGAACATTAAGATCTCTATGCAAGTTATGGGAAAGCAGGGACTATATCTAGAAACCATGTAGGACATCTCAGCAGATGACAGCAGGGACAGCTACTGACCAAGGCCCAGATACCTCCTCCTTCCCTGGGGCTATGAGGCTAGTCAAATGCATCCAGGGAATTGACTAAGGTAAAACTTGAAGTGACTGACTTTGCCAGGAATTGACTAAAATTATGGTTACTGCCATCGGGAAGAATAGGGTCTCTAAATAGATATCTGTAAGGTTTTTGGATGGGCGGTGGCAGAGAAAGAAAGATGAGCAGAGTGAAAAGGGCAAGCAACGAGGCTTTATTGGGGGAAGGGGAAAAAGAGCGCTCCCGGGCGAG
The DNA here is from genome assembly GCA_004363605.1 of Indri indri. Lineage (NCBI taxonomy): Eukaryota > Metazoa > Chordata > Mammalia > Primates > Indriidae > Indri > Indri indri. Next base: position 32,935 of record RJWJ010012706.1, read on the forward strand.
GTTCACAGTCCAAGAGAGAGGGGCCTGAGAAGTCGTGAGCCCTGGAAGTGTTGAGCGGGCTTATAAAGGTTTTAGAGTTGGGAGATGGGGGTTTTTCTTCCACCACGAACTTTTGGCGCGCAAAGTGGAGAGTTCTTTTTTACAGTCTAGGGCGGGACTCGTGGGCTCCTCCTTTTCTCTAGGGAGGGGAACGGTGCCTGCCACCAGCCTTACAATATCAAATTGGAATTTAGAAAAAAAAATCTAAAAAATTTCCTTCTTTACCCATCTAAGCTTCGGGTTTTGAGAAATTCATACTATTTTTGATGCAGGGAAGAACAACTCTGGATCTCTCTCAATTTTTATCTCAAATACCTTTTATTTTAAGACTCGACAAGAAAGCTGTTACATTTTCTCCTCAGGTAGCTCTTCAAGAGTGACCTCATTGCTCTTAGACTCTTCGTAGTGATCAAAAATCTGGTCCAAAAATCAAGAGAGAGATATTAATGTCTTGTTGAAATGTCTATTTCTTTTTTTGGGGGGGTGGTTATTGATGCATAGTACTTATACTGGAATGTCTATTTCTTTTTTTTTTTTAAGAGAAATAGAGTCTCGCTCTGTTGCCCAGGCTGGAGTGCAGTCTCACAGTCATATAGCTCTTTGTAACCTTGAACTCCTGGCCTCAAGCAATCCTCCCACCTCAGCCTCCCAAAGTGCTGGGATTGCAGGTGTGAGCCACCTGAAATGTCTATATCTGTAGGAAAAACTCTTCACTTCTGACACCAGAGGTGTGGGGTTTTCCCACATCAGCAATATTCCAATTCTCTGCAGACACGTAGCATCCTATAAGTTAACTCAATTCAGACACTGCCTACCTGGAGATAGCGTCAAATCCACAGCTTAAGGACTCAGTCCCACCAGACCACCCCACCCCTCAACCACCACCACCACTGATACTCCAGGTTATCACCTGGGCTTTGAACAACTGGCTATAAATCAGAGGTTTATGTGGGAACAATCCCCTCCTCCTAGACCATTTGCTAGAGTAGCTCACAGAACTCAGGAAAGCATTTTACTTACTATTATGCATTTATTATAAAAGGGTACGACTGAGGGACAGCCACACAGAAGAGTTCGATAGGGCCACGTATGCAGGAAGGGGAGGACTCCCAGGCCCCCTCTAGAGACACCACCCTCCCAGCACTTCCGTGTGTTTACCAACCTGGAAGCTCTCTGAACCCTGTTGTTTTGGGTCTTGGGGAAGGATTCAGTACATAGTCATGGATGATGACACCATTGGCCATTGGTTACTAACTCAACTTCCAGCCCAGCTAGGTCAAGAGGTGGGGCTGAAACTTCTAACCCTCTAATCACTTGGTTGGTTCCCTTGGCAACCAGCCCCCAACCTGAAGCCATCCAGGGAGCCGCCAGCTACCAATCACCTCATTAGCATGCAAAAAGACACTAACCAGTTCAGAAATTCCAAGAGTTTCAGGAGTGGTGTGCCAGGAAACTACAGAGACCAAAAATATATTTCTTATTTTAATTCACAATATCACAGTATTCAAATCAGGGAGAAAAGAAAAACAGTATCTTAAGCATGTAGGTATCTTTTGTGATAGTGAAGAAGGTGGTGGTGAGGAAAAAGTTATGTTGAATCCACTCATAGGAATTTTATTTCCTGAGAGAAGCTGATAGAAATCATCTTGCATTCAGCAAACACTTAACTAGAAGCAGACATTGTGCTAAAAAGGCACTGGTTTCACCAAGATAAATAAACTGTTTTCTGACATCAAGTAGGAGAGACAGACAATACAATATGCTAAGTGCTGTGAAGAGGTTAAGGACAGAGCCAATGTTGGTGGATGGAGAGAGCCCAGCTCTGACTGGGGGGTGTGAAAGGGCTTCCAGAAGAAATTTCCTTCAAACTAGGTCCAAAATTTGTCCAGCAGAGTATGGCCTTCCCAGGCAGCACTAACAGAACATGCCAAGGCGGAGATGAATGAAAACACAGGAAGTGTTGGAGAATGGTGAGGGACTAGAAAATATGTGGGTGGATTAGTGAGGTGTTATGTTGGAAGGATAAAGTGTGGTCAGATGGTGAAGACTCATGGGTGCTTGCCTGAAGAGCCTGGCTTTTATGACATCAACTGTTTCACCTAACAGGCCTACAGGTTCCAGAAAGGTGCCCTAATGGAAGAACAGGATGGATCAAAAGGCCAAGGCTCTGGTCCCGTCTACGCCATTCCACTTTATTCTTTTATATTTTTCACTTGGAAGTAGGACCCAGTTGTTACTATTTTAGTTTTAAAATCACTCATATAAGCAACTGAGAGTCATAAAAGATCTTTAATTAGGAAAGTTAAATGACCGTACTTACATTTTAGAAAGCTAATTCTGGCTGCAAGGTGGGGACGATTTTAGAAAAAGGAGACATAAAAGGTGAAAAAGCCATTAAACTGTTAAAATAGCCCAGACAAGGGATGACAAAAGGTCCAAATCAAGGTGGTGATTAAATCCTAATCCTAGGATTAGGAAGAGGAAACGGATTTAAGAGACATTTTAGAGATTGAATTGATAGCCGTTTACAACTCCTACTGCACATGCAGCAGTTTCTGACAGCCATTGGGCAGAGTAGACAGCAAACCCTGGAAGCACTTTCCCCTTCCACGGGCGGATTGGTGTAATATCAGCTGCTTCACTTCAACGTATGACCACAGGAAAGTGAGATAAGGGCCTCTTGTAACATATCACAGCTTCTAGGTTGTTGAGGGTAACACAGCTTGTTGACCCATGTTATTTGTGGAAAGCTGTTTTAAATTTAGTGGCTTATGATTGAACATGGAAAAAGTCACCAACACAGTGTGTTCATCTGACTTATCAATTCCAGAAGACTTATGTAGTATTTTGTTGTCTCTTTTCTTCTCTCTCCTTCATTTTCTAAAAGCAATATTTTAGTCCAACTCTAACAAAAGAATTTTGAAAAAAATAAATGTAGTAGTAAATGAAGTAAGCCAGAGATCTGGTTCATGTTGGTATTGTTGGTATGCTACAATATCGGATGTAACATGTGATACGATGCTTTGCTGAGACTGATCCTTACCGTGGGCAGAGTAGACTATTGACTCTATTATGATTTAAGACGTCATGGTGAGATGCTCAACCCTTATTTCATGCATTCGATCATTCAGTAACTATTTACTAAGAACCTACTTTGCAAAAGGTCTTATGGTAGGTAGGCAGTGAGTGTACAGTGGAATGCAACATGTATGTGATCTTAGTCCAGTAGAGATTTCAGTCTTGGCTGGGGAGATAAATATTAAACAACTAATTACACACTTAATTATTTGATCACTATTGTGATAATCGCTTTGATGATTAAAAAAAAAAGCTACAAAACAGTATGGAACAGGGGAATTCACCCAATATCCACTTCCATGACGAAGTGACTTTTAACTTGTCAGCTGAAGGACAAGTTTCTTCTTCTGCAAATAAACAGGGAGGAGAAATCCAGGCAGAGTAAACAGTGTAAAGCTGGAGGATGACTCTGAAGAACTGGGAAAAGGTTACTGTGGCTAGAGGGCAGAAATCAATTGGGAGAGTGACTAGCGGGATTAGAATAGCACTGTCATACAGATTTGTAGGCCAGTTAAGGTTTGGGGTTAGCCTAAAGTCCCAAGGAATACCGTTGACAGAATTTAAATAGGGTGGGGGTCAAATGATCAGACATATTTTGAAGGACCTCCCTGGCTTCTTGGTGAAAAATAGATTGGAATTGTACAGAAGTGGGCTTAGGGAAACCATATAAGTGGATTTATCAGAAACTTCACCCAGTTTCTCAGTGGCAAGCCCTAATGTCAACAACTTAAGTTCCAGAGATAAATCTAACTGAGCAGGCTCTATATAGAACTAGTCTTGGACATACCAGGCAGCAAAGTCTAAAATGTGTCTTCATGCTCTAGGTTTGATGTCCTGCACCTGGCATGTCCCAGGCCACCAGACCTCAGCCTCCCCCGCAGCAGCTGTGCTGTCCAGGGCCAGGTGCGGGCTACTGTCTCAGGGTTCCCTTTTGCCCTCGTTCACTACACAGGACTGGAGTCTTTTTCTAAAATCTACCTCGATGTCTGCCTAGCTTCACCAGACCCTAAATTCCACAGTGGTTCTCCACACATTGGATTGGCCTCCTGGAGTGGCAGTGCCTTACCAAATGGAGCTCTTTTCTACCAGCCGCTGAGACTTCAGCTAGTTTCTGCTCTGCCTCGGGTCAGAGTCCTTACCTGTCCCTCTCCTACCCTCTGAGCTGAGGCTTCTGGAATAATAAAAATAAACTACAATAAATAGTTTACAGTGGTGAAGTATCTATCTTGAAGATCTTCCCGTTAGTAGAAGAGAGATTTCTTACTCTTAGGAGACAGCAAGGTAAGATTCATTTTTTTTTTTTAATACCACTGAAAGTGCCATTCCAGTGCTCTTTAGGCACCGATACACATGGTTATCCAAAGAATCAGGACTGTGTTTTATGGCAACAAGTATCGTAAGCTTTACAAGCTCAAATGTTTTTCTCAAAAATATTTAATTGTTTAGGTTTGTTTGCTTTTGAACCACAACCTGCATGTCTAATTCCCATGTTTGTCTGATTTCCAGCAGTCAAAATGATACACCGTAGTAAAGAGAGATATCGGGATGTAAAGTGTTATGAGTCTAGGAGCTACTGGTATTTAATCTGTAGCAGGTGTGCTGTTGGATTTAATAAGCATTTCTGGGTATTCAAGTTCTTTTTTCTTTCTTTGTAAAGAGGCCTCAAAGCGCATGGGCAAAATTTAAATCAAAATATGAAATATAATCCTAGGAGGATACAACAAATAGTTCTCCACCCTTACCCTTTCTCTACTCTTGAAAGCAAAGTGTTACAGGAGAAAAGTTTTCCCTGAGTTCACCAGGATACATTTCTTTTCCTTTTGTTTCTTTTTTTTTTTATTTTTATTTTGTTTTTCCAGTCCAGACAATACAGGACCTTACCTAGAAATTAACTAGCACCTCATTTCCTAAGGCAAAATCAGAAAACCATTAATAGGTTTCAAGATAATATCTTTTTAAATCTGTGTGTGTGGTTTCCTTTTAAATATCTTTTTCTAAAAATAGAATTCTCAGGGTGAGCAGAACAAACAAAGGACTGGGTGAAGTATACTGCCAAATTGTGAGACCGATGAGAATTAAAGTAGCTGAAATGTAAGCCCATGTTATTGTAATCTGAAGTGTTAACGCGTGCCCTTCATCTAAGAAATGCAAAATATTTTCAAAACAAGCATCATGTGACTCTCAGTAGATTGGGTCGTATTATTACAGCTTTCCAGAGGAGGGAACTTGCCGAGCAGAGATTTTGGGATTCCAGAGGAGGGAACTTGCCGAGCAGAGATTTTGGGATGTTTTGCTAAAATACTGACTGTTTCTTTCTCTTTTTGTTTTTTGGTTTTTGTTTTTGTTTTTGATTTTTGTTTGTTTTTTGAGACAGGGTCTCGCCCTGTCGCCCCAGCTAGAGTGCAGTGGCATTGTCCTAGCTCACAGCAACCCCAAACTCCTGGGCTCAAGTGATCCTTCTGTCTCAGCCTCCTGAGTAGCTGGAACCACAGGCAGGCCCCCCCACACCCAGCTAACCTTCCTATTTTTCGCAGAGACCAGGTCTCGCTCTTGCTCAGACTGTCTTTCTTAATGCAGCTCAGAATTATCAATTTTTTTGATGTACTAGTTTATGTTTTATTCTGTTAAACTGATGGCTGTCAAAAATTCTAAAGAATCTTATTCTTTTTAAGTTAAAGGATAGTAAAAAGATATAAAAGAGTGGATGATGAAGCTTCAGGTGTTTTTGTTTAGTAGCTTTTTGTGCTGTTTTGGACTTCCCAACCATACTATCAATATAAACTTGCCTACTTTAGCACTTTGTACCCTGTCCTCGTATTTGGGATTTTCTTTATCTTTTCCCCCAGGTGCTTTTATAGCACGTATTTCATAATCTGTAGATTAGTTTAATTTTTCCGCAGTGATGAAAACATCAAAGAGCTTGAGACACTTGAGCTGCCAGTTGGAAATTGCAATTCCCTGCTCCACCTAAGCAGAAATAAATAAGCCCCAAAAGGAGAAGTGAGTAGTAGTAGCCTCAAAGAGATCCAGTGGCAAAGCCTCTGTGGGAATTAGGGAAGAACAATGTTACTTCTGCTCGCTAGATATATGAGCACGGTGGCAGGGAGAGCAAAGTCTGAGGCTGGGGGGTAAACAAGTACAGTACCAGAGGTTTTGACTTCGCATAGCACATTGGTCAGGAGGAAACCAATTGTTCTTTTCAAACTATTTCCAAGAGAGCTTCCCACCTAATAATACACTCGCCCTTCAATTCATCTTTTGTCTTCTCTTCTTTTTATTCCCTTTGGTTCTTTTTTTTACACAGACACTTAAGCCTCTGGCTTTCATAATTTCTCAACCTAAGCTCAATGATTTTTTTTTTTTTTTTTTTTTTTGCTTTTTGTATTCAGTGGGATACATCTGATAACCTCTACATATATTTTTAAAACCAATACCAATAGTTATCTATTTCTCTAATTTAGGGTTCTCCTAACATGCACTTATTTTGTTTTAGTTCTCTATCCAGCTCCATCTACCTCCGTTTTTCTAAACTGGCTCAGAAAGCTCTGACTTTTCTGCCAGTAGATGCTGCCTACTTTTGATAAAGGAAATTTCAGAAGACCCATTATTGAAGGATGGAGGGGTTAAAAGTTCTCCCTTAGCCCAATTTCTGAGAATTTATAATTCAGACATATGTGTTAATACCATAAGTGGAAGCTGAATTCATACACAAAATAAAATAAATTATCTCGTCAATAGTACAGGACAAAGTTGAGGAAGGGCAATGTGCTTGTGTGTGTGTACGTGTGTGTAAATGTGTATGTGTGTGCAGGGGGGGTTTTATTGTTTTGATAATTATCAATAACAGAAAAGCCATTTCTTTGTCTGCATACTTTGGAAATGGTAGCTCGGTATACCCGACTTTCATAGGACAGAAACATTTTTAATTCATCTAACCAAAGGAAATCGGGTCTGAGGTGTTCCAATTTGAAGAAACACCCCTTGAGAAAAAGAGCACAAAGTCACAAATACAAAAGTAGGAGCAAAAATAAATACATGTTTGGAAAGAGAAAATAAATCACAATAAAATACAATTTCAAAAACTGATAAATACATTAAGCATCACACAATACAGAAAAATAGCATAATATTTTGTTAATTAATTGCCAAATAAACCTCTCTAATAAATGTCTTTTCTATTTTTTGGCATTGTACTCTGAAAAAAACTGTAACACAAGAGGAATTCAAATACAGTTTTAAATTGATACTGCATTATGTTGAGCTGCATAAATGTATACTCAAACTACTCTTATACTGAAAATACTTGTATATTCACTAAGTTGATGAGCATGTGTGGGAATCTTGTCAGTGGAGCACTTTCTTCAGTCTATATTGCTGCATTGTTAGCAACTGTGTGGCTGTTTCATCTGAAACCAGCCAACTTTTTAAGGTCAAGATCCATCAGCTACTCTAAATGACCTGACATATTGGGATGAGATATGCAGCTTGCCAGAAGACATGCTCACTGTTTGGAATACCCCTGAAGTTTGAGATATATTAACACAGGAATTAGATAAATTTTATTTTTCGTGATTCTCAACCAAAAAAGGAAAAAATATGGTGCATTCATCATTACACATTCTGCACTATTAAGTATAGTCTTGACAGGAGAGAACGTCCGTGTTGATCAGACGATGATCAGGAATGCTCTGTTTGCAATTCTACACTTCTGATGATTAGAAGAATCTTCCACAGACTAGCTTTCGGCTCTGTATGTTTTAAACCTTTTTTCTCTTCCACTGTTGATATACCTCAGTGCCTGGGGCTTGAGGACACTCTCATATCACAATATGATTTTTCGTCTTGCCCCCTTGTGTCACAACGCCAGGTGGAGAGCGGAAGTTTCCTTGCAGCGACTCTTTCTGAGACATGCCTGATTACTCACAGAAGTGACTGCCAACTACTGTAACCCCAAAATGCCGGGCCAGAGGAAGTGTGAGGGAAGGACAGTCAGAGTGAGGCAGCGGTGTTAACCAACTGTAGTTAAAAGTTTATAAATGTTTACAAAAGTCACATGGTCATATGAACCTTATTAAGGCCCTTCCCAGGGCTTGGGCTGAGACGAGCAAGGAAGGGCCAGGAAGTGAGAGCTCCAGTAACTTCACAGTAAAGTTCTTCTCTAATTAACCTAGCTTGATCTTTTAAAATGAAATGGTTGCTTTGATTTATCATGGATTAAATTATGTCTATAGACCATAAAAATTAAAGGCATTTATTCTGTATCAACATTTATAAGCATATTTGCAAACATACTGGAAAATATGGCAAAATAATGCAAAAAGAGCCAGGTGTGGTGGCTCACACAGTAATTCCAGCACTTCAAGAGACTGGGGCAGGAGGATCACTTGA